>QOCX01000819.1:0-75465 GCA_005959815.1 Sarcophaga bullata
TAGCCAACCCAAAAGGAAAAGGACTATATAAATGCATTTTGAGGAATCACTATTCAACACTTTCAACAGGACAACTCACATATTGGCCAAGCGACCCTTCTAAAATACCAGATCTTTTAGATTTTGTTATTTTTAACGATATTTTTAGATAGCTTTTAGATATTGTAGATAGTAATGATTTAAGTTCGGATCATACTCCAATTATCGCTTATTTTATTAATCATGTTGAACTTGAGGCATCAAATCAAAATATATTTACAAGTAAAACTAATATTTTTCATTTTGCTAATTACATTGAAAATAATATTAATTTAAATATACAAATTAAAAACGGGTATGAGTTGGAGGATGCTGTTGAATCTTTTTCTAATCTCCTACGTCAAGCGGCTTTTGTATCCTCACCAATATCTACTACTCAAAACGGAAATATTGAAAGAATATCTGGAGAAATCAGAAATCTCATAATGAATAAACGGTACTTACGAAGAATATACCAAAGGAATAGAAATCGTTTAAATAAAAATAATTTAAATAATGCATCAAATCATTTAAAAAGACGTTTAAAGGAATTTAAAAATGATACTGTTAAAAATTTCTTGAACAACTTTAACCCAAATCGAAATGACGAATACAATCTGTGGAAAGCAACAAAACACCTCAAACATCCAACAAAAAACATATTCCTATTAAAGACTCTACTGGAACTTGGTGTAAATCGGACCAGTCCAAAACTGATGCATTTAAAAATCACTTAGAAGTAGTTTTCCATCCATTTAATCTAAATCAACAGGAACAAGACTGCAATAGAAACTCTCCTTGACGTTGCCTGCCAAATGAGTTTTCCAATAAAACACGTTACATTGTCAGAAGTTCAGAAAATGGTTTTGGAACTTAACAATAAAGAATGTTCTGGTTATGACAGCATTTGTTCCAAAATGATTAAATCTTTACCTAAAAAAGGTACAATCTTTCCAACCACATTATTTAATTCTATTTTAAGATTAAATTACTTTCCGTCTCAATGGAAGTACGCAGAAATTATTATGGTTCCAAAACCAAATAAACAGGAACGTTTGATTAGTTCTTATAGACCAATAAGTTTACTACCAATTATTTCAAAATTGTTGGAAAAAAATATTACTAAAAAGAATGTTGCCTATATTGGAAATGCAAAACGTAATCCGGAACATCAATTTGGGTTTAGGAATAAACACGGTACTCCCGAACAGTGTCACCGAATCATTGATGAAATTTCTAATGTTTTAGAACGTAAACGTTACTGCTGGCATACAGCAAGCCTTCGATAGAGTTTGGCAATCAGGACTCCTGTATAAATTTAAAAAATACTTCCGGCTCCTTTTTACATTCTTTTAAAATCGTATTTACACGAGAGAAATTTTATGTTAAAATAAAAAATCAAAAGTCAACATTCGGCTTAATTCACTCTGATGTTCCACAGGGAAGTGTCTTGGGGCCGGTACTATATACTCTTTATACATCGGATATGCCTACATCAAATAATCTCACCATTGCAACATATCTGAAGCTTCTAACATATTACAAATTGGACTAAATCTGATACAATAATGGCTAAACAAATGGAATATAAAAGTAAACACAGATAAATCAGTTCATATAACCTTTATATTGAGAAGAAACAATTGTTCCCCTATATCTCTAAACGGAATAAATATTTCACATTCAACAAATGTAAAATATCTAGGACCTTGTCTAGATAGAAGATTAAGGTGGACAGAGCATATCAAAATGAAACGGAATCAACTAAACAATAAGACAAAAAGGTTGTGCTGGCTTTTAGGGCCATAATCTTCGCTTTCTTTCCAAAATAAAGTTATATTATATAAAACTATAATTAAACCAGTTTAGAAAATAAAATAATAAGAAAAAAAAGTGTTTTCTGAAATTAATTGTATTAACATTTCCATTATTATTAACCTATATAAACATCTTCTACAATACTTTAATAAGACTTGTTCTTGTTGTATTGAATTTACTATAAATAAATAAATAAATAAATAAAATAATATATTGGAAAAGTTCAAAGTACTGCACTACCAATTCTCCACACGTTAGAAGGAGGATTATCTAAAATCCTTGCATAAATGATAGAAATGGAAAAGGTCAGTCTCTATTATGCAAGTTGGTGATTTCGAAGCAGATCGATAATTTACAACCACCATGCGAATGGCGGTTAGGAAGAATCGAGGAAATATGTCCTGATGCTAATGGAAATACACGTACTGCTGACGAACGTACAACCTCAGGAATAATCATCCGATCCATCTTTAAATTATGTTTCCTACCGTTCTGAATGATGAAACTAGTCACTAATATAGCCTTTTGAAATTCATGCCCAATTTGCTAATCTTTATTTCTGTAACCATTTTATATCCTCTACCTGGCAACTAAAAAATATGTTATTGTTAAAAATTGTTATTGTTATGTATAAATTTCTAATAATGGTGTTTCCCAATATTAGAAACAGCCGCCAAAGACCAAGTCAACACAGATATCAGGAGGACGAAGAAATGTGCAAGTGCCTCCTTTGTCATCTAAGGATGACAGTCATGAAGAGGGAAGAGGTCTTTGACAAACACCGTTACTGTGTTAACATTCTAGCCAAGTTTCACGATTTAAGAGGTTGCATGTGTATGAATATATGTAGAAAATGTGACAAATTTTACCATACTTTGCTACATGAAAAGCCCCATCAGCAGAAGAAACTGAGAAGTTCTAAACTCAAATCTTCACTACAAAGAAAACAAAAGGGTTCAACAAAGGTCATCAATCTCGGTCAGCTTTTCTACAACACTATCCGTTCTTCGGCGTACTAATACTGAAGTTTCTGCTGACTAACGTTAAGGCCAAAGCCATGTCCAAATAATAATTTGGCCATTGTCTTTTTTTATAATTGTAAATTTTACAAACTTTTTTATAATTGTGAATTATATAACGGAATTTTAAAATATACGTTAACCAACACTAATTTGATAAGTACTAAATGTATCTTTATCACCTATATAGATGATTTTTTAGTTTTGTTGAAGGATGAAACCCTTTTGTAAATCACTCGTTTTTTGCACTTGAAAGTAATATCATTAGTTCTTCGAAATATAATACACCTACAAAAATCCATTAAATTGAAAATATCTAGATCAACACACACACTTTCAATCCCATTGGTAAAAATTCAAGAATTACTAATTCTTATGCTTTTAATTTCCCAATTAACCCTAAATATAATTACTTCGAGTAATTATAATTGCAATTCTCTACGGGATATTAGTACTTTTACTTTAGTTTTTATTTTTTTGACTTCATTAATTAAACCATCACCCAAAGGTATTAAGTGGTAGCAAAGTTCGAAAGAATTTATAGTACAACGTCTTGCTACCGTCCTAATTTGTTTTATCGAGCATAACAAATACAGATGCTTTTCAAAATTGCACCTAGACTGTCACAACCATAAAAACCGAAGGCTACTAAAGGCGACTAACTCACGAAATTTAAAATATAACGGTTATATTTTGATTACACCTCGTACATCGTTCAATATAAAAGCCATTAGTATCATTTATAAAAATTTATGAGAAGCTAGGCCGTAATCCTGACTGAAGAGTTGTAGTGGCCAATTATGTATGTATGTATGTATGTGTGTTGACAGTACGCCAGTGCCAAAGCTGGTTCGATAAATTTTTCTACGGCAAATTTTAATGTCGAAGATGTACCAAGTTCGGGAAGGTCTGATGGAGCTGATAGAGACGCGATAAAGACATTAGTTGATGCGAACTGACGAATAACAAAACGTGAGATCGGAGTGAGGTTAAATTTACCAAGTTCATGAGTTTAGACTGCTTGAAAAGCCTGGGGTTATCCTCGAAGCTCGATGTATGACGTCTGCGATTTGTTTCTCAAATGTCACCAAAATGATCCGTTTTTGAAGCACATCATTACTGGGGACGAAAAATGGGTTGCATACAACAACGTCAAATGTAAGAGATCATGAAGCAAAAAGGATGAACCATGTCAAACCATTTCCAAAGCCAATATTCATCAAAAAAAAGGTGATGCTGTCTGTTTGGTGGGATTTTGAAGAAATCATTTTTCTTGAGCTTTTACCGGATAACACAATGATTAATTGTGAAGTCTACTGTCATCAGCTGGACAAACTGAATGATGCACTTCAACAGAAAATGCCAGAACTAATCAACAGGAAAAGCGTAGTGTTTCACCAAGACAACGCGACCTCACACAATCATTTTCACAAAAAAAAAGCGAAATTGCTGTCCGAACAACCCAATACATCTATATTACGTTCATAATGGAGATTGAATGATGCCATTGGAATAAATTTATTACGTTATGTCCAATCAATTATTTTGATTACTTGGGTAGAAGTTAAAAATTTTGTAAATAAATTGGTAATTTAAAAAATGCTGTTTAAAAAATGTTGGTAAACACTATATGAAGACTTCCTATTTAAAATTCTGTAATGTTGGAAAACATTTGGTCACTAACAATCTCATTGTATTCTATTCTAAGGAATAAACTATTAAACAAAAAATGGTCATATTGAATCCATATACTTAAACTCCTGTCAAAATTTGAAATGAAAGCAGACCAATCATTCGTAGTCTGTAGAATTTCAAATAAAATTATCTTTGCATATTCGTAAATGTATGCACACTCTCTCTCCCAAACTGGATTGCCACGGTTTTATTTAAATATTAGACTTTAAATTACCTTCAGATAACTGTATTTGACTCTCTGGTATTTTCTTAATTGATGCAGTGCTGTCTACAACTGGAGTATCCAAATGGTTCTTATGTAACTTATTTGATTGTCCCAATATATTGTCAATACTAAAGGTGTAATTTTTTTCGGATTTTGAAATTGTTTTTGGACTTGACTTTTTATTTGATTTCTGAGATTGATATATTTTCTCATTCATAATTTCACTTTTTTCACTATCCGTGTAATTTAAATCCGATACAAAAAATCTCTCTGTCTCTAATTCGGTTGTAAAAACTTCGGTTTCTTTATCACTTAAATGACTACGAATCATTTCTTTTATGTCGTGTTGTTATTGTAGATTACCTGCGGTAGTTTTAATAATTCTTAAATAGATTCTTAATGACTTGTTTAGTGATACTGGTAATGTTTAAATTAAGCTGTTACACTATAACACTTAATATGTTCATTTTAGAACATAGTGTTTTTCACATTTCTTCTAATTATCTGAATTTTCTTTGCATTCGTGTGCATCTCATTCACTATATATAATGTTCACAAATTACTTGACAAGCTCCGCCCTGGTAAAACGTAAACTCTCGAATACCATTGTCACAGTTAACACTTCGTATTCATATACAAAGTATACGTGCACACAATACATTTTCATCTTCATTCTATTTACTTAGAGTAAAAGAGAACACAGTAGTAGTTCAGCAGGGATGCTGTTTACTTACCAATTGAATTGATTTTCACATTATATTCAATATCAAGCAATGGTATGTATGCGTATATACATATATTAAACATTTCATAAATAGGCCTTACGTTTTGAAATCTGTAATACCAGGTGACCACTTTTAAACTAATGTTATAAATTGTTTAAATTAAGTTCAATTAACTTGTTATGGCTCTTTTCGAATTCAATTAACTTGAGTAAAAGGTGTTAATATACTATTTCGTTTAATACTTACTCCAATTAGAGAATTGAAGAAACGTATTTGTATGTATGTAGATCTGTACACACGTACAGTGGCGACAATTTAAATAGCCCATTTATAGAAACCAATATTTTTTTAATTCTATTAACAGTTATTTTACTGATTTGCTGTTTGTTTTAATTTTATAAAGCAACAAGTCCAAAAATGCCATATAAATTTAAAAAGAAAAAAATTAAAGCTTGCATTTTGTACATTTTAAATAGCAGTAATAGCAAATAAGGCGATTGTTCGAATGTCACGAAAGGAGTGCATCTGTGATTCGCGAGTTAATTGAAGGCACACTTGAAATAACATTGTTCACAAATACCGTTAGAAATATATTACGTGAAAATAAGCTACTTATGCGTTTGCAAGGCATAAATCATAGTTTGAGAAAAAATAAAATGGAAAGACTCGTCTTAATTTAATTTAACCATGAAATTCTCGGAATAATTTATGGTAGATGACATACAATTCAAACGAATAAACATGGCTGTGGTAGTGTAATGGTTTGGATAGGATTCTCGAGGTGCGGTGTGAGACCAATTGAACGAATGGAAGGTACAATGAATCAAGAGTGTACAAAGCAATTTTATTAAGCAAAATTATTTACTTAATTGGCCATTAACAACGGATTTTGACCTAGCTTAACACATCCTTTCAGGCTCCTCTGCTTCTTGCGCGCCTTCGCCAGTTGATCACACTGATCGATGGCAGGGATTCCTTGATTTGGTCCTTCCAAAGTTAGAAAGGTCGTTTTCTTCGCCGACTTCAGCAAATCCCCGCATAAAATACCCTTCTCGCCGGAGTGTCCTCCTTCATTCGAACCACATGACCGGGCCAGCGTCCATGTCGTTGAGAAACTCATACAGCTCATTGTTGGATCGAATGCGGAAATCATCGCAAACTCGCACTGGATCCAAGATATTACGTATGACTTTTCTCTGGAATAATGAACTAGGACAACGATCCAAAACATACAGCCAGGTCTTCCAAGAGATTTTCCAAAAAAAATTGACTTTAATTCTACGAAAAACTTGTGGCACGATGTCGGTAACCAAATAAACCGAGCAAATACCTCAAATCTGCACCAGTTTTGAGAAGAAATTCAAAAGGCATAGAACTCAATTTCAATAAAACGCATTGCATCCTAATATCATCTACGCCACGAAGAAAATAATATAGGGTTCCCAACAAAGTGTTGGTGTTAATAACAAATTTAAAAGATTTTTTTTTTTTTGATAATTTCAGTTATTAATGTTTGTTAAACTTTTAAATAAACATTAAAAGTAATATATAAAAAAAATTCGGATGAAATAATTACAAATAAATAATAAAATTATTTTTAAATATTTTGATTATGTTAATCCTAAATAAAAACCAACGATTTAAGATTGTACGACACTATTAGAATGCCTAGTCCAATAAACATCAATTAAGTAATTTATAAAATCAATTTGGTCGACGCCCAAATGGGCTATTTAAATTGTCGCCACTGTATCTATATACATTTATGTATAAATCCTTTAAAACGTCAATGTATTACATATTAATTTTTCCGTCCGAATTACTACCGTAGATGATTTCTAGGTAGATATTATGTATAAAAAAAACATCTTATATTTATTATAAAAAAGTAAATATGTATTTTGACATTTCCTTTTAATTCACAGAAAACCTTTAAAATTCTGTTACACCCAAAACGAATAGATGTGAACTAGGCGAATTACAAAAATAATAGAATGCGATAAAAAAATTATATGCTTAAATTATAAAAAATAAAAGAAATATCACATACAACAAATAACATTCTACAAACAACACAACACATTAGAATTTCAATTTTAAACCGTGCCTCTTAGCCATATTTTAAAACTGGTATCTCTAAAAACATTCGAACACAACGAGCAGACAACCACCCACAACGTTTGTTACTAGAAACACATAACTAGTACGGAATAAAAAGTATTTAACA
Source organism: Sarcophaga bullata (assembly GCA_005959815.1). Lineage (NCBI taxonomy): Eukaryota > Metazoa > Arthropoda > Insecta > Diptera > Sarcophagidae > Sarcophaga > Sarcophaga bullata. The sequence goes on from QOCX01000819.1 coordinate 7,708, forward strand.
TAATGCCAATCATTATATTATGGCTTCTACAGCAGACTCAATACGAACTTTCCTTATCGGGTAAATGCGAGATGCTGTATTAAATAAATTTAGTAGAGAATGAATGTAGTAGAAATTTTGGTGACCGGAGTTGAAAAGGCTAATCACATTAATCTTGTCGAAATGTCACTTTCACCAATCACGCTTTCAAGTTGTGGACATAAGTTTTGTAAACAAAAAATGCAGAGTATAAAGCAAATAAGTGATTTCCAAAGTTATCGCAGAAAATAATTCTATTCTTAGGATCAAATATGGGCTACTAAATAGAAAATAATTCAAGAATATTGCAAAGCTAGTGGTGGAATGAAGTCGCCGTAGTCTAGTAGGTAGTGTGTTGGCTTATTAGACGAAAGGCCAGGGTTCGTATCCCCGGTCAGACATCAAAAACGAAATATGAAAAAAATATTTCTTCGGCGACTTCCTCTCAGCAGATTTCTGGCAAAAACTCTGAGAGTAAATAAAATTGCCATGGAAAGTTTCTCAAAAAAATCTGTCGTTCGGAGTCGACTTTAAACTGTAGGTCCCGCCACTCATGTATAAAATTAGCACACACAACATAAGTGGTGTGAGAAGCTAGGCCGTAATCCTGACTGAAGGGTTGTAATTGCCAATTATGTATGTATGTATGTAGTGGTGGAATGACAATACATTTAAACTCAGGAAGAGATCGTGTGAAAATTAATTCTTTACCTCAATTTTCGTCAAACAAAGATCTATAGGACATTATTTGGAAATGGCTATTTACCAGAGTACTAAGTAAGCAGCAAGAACCAGTGCCATGGAGGTTAAATTCTGCTCTGTTCTAGAACCTCTATTGTTGAACATTGGCTTAACCAATGATATTACATTAAGCATAATAAAATCAAAAGTTGTCTTCAAAAGTTGAAGACAGAGGAATCCAAAGATTCTAGTTGGTGCATAGAATTAACTTTTTCCGTGTCCATAAGGTACTAAAATGCTTCTAGTAGATTGATAAATGCTTAAAATTCAAGCGTCACATGAATCGTATTCGTAAAAAATTATGGCAAGTGAATAAATATATGAGAAGAGTAACCTGTTATTCCTTAAAAACAAACTCAGAGTTTCTGTGTGGGATTTAAAATCCAGGCATTGAAATGAACGTTGTTTATTATCGATATTCTGATAGTTGTCTACGTAGTTGGTAATTTTACAAGATTAAGAATACGGCAAGGCAGTAACATCCAACATCCAACAGTAACAAAATATACACATCATACGGTAAACGAAAATGATACAAACAAATACGCAGGAATTTTTGATGAGTTAGGTACGTGTTTAAAACCTTGATTAAATATTGACATAAAACTCGCAATAACTGAAAGAGATATTGATTTCAATCATTGGAAGGGATTTATAACTAACGACCTGCATGAGGAACTCTGTCTTGCCAGGAGGACCGCGAATCGAAAGATCATGAGTTGAAATATGCTTATTATTCTTCTCTCTATTCATCTGCTACAAGATCAAGATAGCAACAAGAAATATATTTGTTAATAAAAATAGTAATGTTCAGACTGATGGAATTGACATAGATGTTCTCAATGAAAATTTCACAACATTACCTAATTTACCCATGGATCAAAATTTCTATCTAAACCAATCATCACCATTTCCAATTATTTATAAGTTTTAATTTATTTGATTCCGAAAGTGTTAGTCAGAGAGATGTTCATTTATACTATAGTTGATAGGCCATTAAGTCTAATGCAGTTGGTACTAACAAAATTCATCACAAATGTTAAAATTTTGCTCTCGTTTTGCCGCATATTACCTTCATTTTTAACACTATAATAACTAAAAGCGTTTATCTAAAAAGCTGAAAATTTGCAAAAGTTATACCTATTCTGAATTTTAGAATAGTTATGGCATAAGGGCAATACTGCCATGTTTATGAAAACATCTGAAAAATTACCGCACCGACTGATGTATAAATTTGTAAATGAGGGTGTTATTCTTATTTAAAAACAGTATGGCTTCCAACCTAAATGCAGTTGAACAACTCCTTCGTTAGAAGTGTCTGAGGCAACACGTAAATACATCGGTTCTTTTGAACTCTTTTTGAATGACTTAAAAAGAGTGTCACAGGGCTTTATCCTCGGATCACTTATTTTCACATTATACATTAACGATTTAATCCAAGATTTAACGTTTAATAGAACACACTTATATGGCGATAATGTGCAAATATTTATAAGCATAAACATAAATAGGATAGTCGAAAGTTAGCAAGGACATTAATTGTGAATATATCAGGGTAAGTGCAAATAGTCTTTTTGTTAATTCATCAAATCCAAATGCCTGGTTATAACTACTAGATCAGTACATACAACCTGATATATGTTTAAACAATTAACAAATATAAATTGTTATATTTAATAATAACTTGACATGGAATATATAAACTTTGCTTCAGGGAAAACTTTATCTATGCAAAGAAGATTGTGGAAAATATGTATACTTTACTCTATTAAAAGTTCGACTATTACTAGCCATATGTATGTATGTAGATCGGATACTTTTACACGAATGTGAAATATTTGCCTCCTGTATGCTGCAGGTCTTAGATAATTAAATGTAGCTTTTGATGGTGTAGTAAGGTATATCTAACGACTATCGAAATAAGACCGTGTATATTTGCAATTAAACTTCATGCCATAATATTTAACAACCTGCTTCAAGTTAGAGTAGTTTTACGTGTACATGAAATCATATACACCAGTGTACCAAGATTTCTCTTTGAAAAAATTTCTTTTTTCGGTCTCAGAGACTAAATGATATCATTAAAATCAGACACTGAATTTTAGTATCGGACTGGAGTCTTAAGTCGGAAGTATATGTGAATAAAATATAAACAACATCGGTTTTCAAAGCAAAAATAATTGACAACGTTGGAAAAATTCAGTGTGATATATGCGCCGGAGTCATGAAAAATTTGACATTTCAAATGGTGTCCACTCAGAGAAGATGTGCAGTACATTGTTATATTCCACATATAATGGCATGATTATGTTTTTCAAGCAAATAAAAAATGTCGACGATATCTCACACACACTTTATTTTATGTAAATTTAAAGATAGCAAGCGTTAAAAAAGACCCCATAGACTCTATGGTTACCATTTCATATCACAATTGTGCAGAGAGAATTCACACACATTGCTTATGCAAATGTTAGCGGGTGCCGTAACATTTTTTGCAGGATTTCACTAAAAAAAAATATTTAAAAAATGCTTTTATTAAAATTCAATGTCTTATATGTCCTTAAAGGACATTTTAAGATATATATATATATACTTTAAAAGTTTGTTGTTAGTCGGTGAAAAAATTTATAAACCAAAAGCAGCTCTCACCAAATATCTAAAAACTTTATGAATGTTGATAAAATGAAAATCAAAACAGCGTATAATATTCCCAATTTATTTTCTGTCTCTCACTTACTAATGCACGAAAAACAATTTTTAGGTAACCCCAGCCATAGAGACATATTTATGTTAAAATACATATACGCACACGAATGCACATATAAAAAGACCGATACTTTCCGTGGACATTTCATGAATTGGAAAAAAGAAATAATAAAGAGAAAATAGTTCTAATATCTCAATTATGGCAGTCAATATTTGATAATGAACGCGTTAATTTTTTGAGTAAATAAAAAACAGATATTGTTTGTATAAACAGTATACTTCTCAAATAATAAAGAATGTTTTCTCTGAATAAATAATTTTGGTAAATTTGATGCGCTCTTATATTTAAAAAGTTGCTGAAACTGCCTTAATTAATTTATATATTATTTAACCCTACTACTACACAATGGACTAAAATATCATCTGTTGTATAATGATGTCTAAGGTTATTTTTATTGCTCTTGTGCCATTTGTACTCTATAGTCAAATTTGTTTTAAGATAATATGAATACAAATCTTGTAAATTGAAGCTGAATTCGTTGCTACATCGCATGCACTTATCGAACACATTTCTTTACATTATTTAAAAAAAATGAAAATGAAATTAAATTTTATATTTTTCTATAAGTGGAACTAAGTGTTCTTTTGTTACTGATAATAATAATTCCATTATAGGGTATAGAATATAGAAGTTATAAAATTAAGAGCTTTCCATTCACATTAAATTTGATATATTAACTTGTAGAATCAGAATTTGGTTCCAGTAGATTCAGTGTGCACAGAGAAATCATTCAATGTTGTTTAACTATTAAGAACTTTTTAGCTAATTCGTTTGCCTTAATTGGTTGTGTTGAACTTTCATTCATCTTTAAACTTTATGTAATAGCACCGACAATTCTTGTTAAACGATATTTTGATCAACGCACTACAGGTAAAATGACTAAATTTTCTGAACAAGGATAAAAATCAACACTGAACAAGAATAAAATTCAAAATGGCGGATCCAATATGGCAACCAAAATTTTAAATTTACAACAGATTTACATGAAAATCATAGTACGGGGGTTTTGAAGATGTTGATTTCAAATCTGAAATAAAATTTAAAAAAAATCAAAATGGCGGATACAATATGGCGACCTAAATGTTAAAATTTCTACAAATTTACATGAAAATCAGTGTACGGGCATTTTTGAAGCTGCTAATCTCGAATCTTAGGTAAAATTTTTCGAATTCAAAATGGCGGATCCAATATGGCTAATTAAATTTCAAAATTTCTTCCGATTTTCATGAAAATCAATATTTGGGGATTTTTGAGGACATTGATTTCGAACTAATATTTTTTAAATACAAAATGGGGGATCCATTACAAAATTTCTTCTGATTTTAGTGGGTAAAACTGTTAACTGCTAACTATGTTAACGCATATTGTCCAAAAAAATATAAAATTAAATGGAAACTTTTGTTAAAACTATATATTTTTTCAATTAAAAAAAAGATATTTAAAAAAAATTTTTTTGTGTAACGGAGGCTGCCTACAAAAATTGATTTTTCTCAAAAAAAGCAAAAAAATCCCAACATGAAATTGACAAAAATTAACTCAACACGTTTTTAATAGTTTCAAGGCGTCCGAATTTGGCAAAAGCTTATCCAAAAATCAATTTTCGGAGAAATAATTTAATCAAAGGTTATGTCAAAACTGCGATTTTTTGCCAAAAGAAAATATTTCTTAACAAAAAATTTTGCTTAAACCATAAAGCACACTCTATGACTTTTGTTTTACATATTTACTTTAAATTTGTTTGTTTTTCACTTATTTAGAGAACTTTAAAAATTTGACCAAATCACACTGTCTTTGAACTTAGCTTACAAACAATGATTTTGAATACCCGCTCAAAAGTCATTGTTAGTTTTTTAGAAAAACAAAATATGCTATGATTAACTTTGATATGTTCTTTATCGAATACCAAAACAAAAAAGGCATTCTTGAAAGTGGGAAAAATGATTTTTTGCCACAAAAATTTGTAAAATTATCTACAGTGCAACGGCTTGAAAATTAAGCTTGGTATTCTAGTAAGTGGTCCCATAGTTGGTATGTTGGCTTACAAGGCAGTTCTAATCTCAGCTCCAGTGTTGCCAGAAATATTCTGAAACTTACCTAATAGCGTTTTCACACCTAAAGTTAAAACCTGCTTTTAACATTTAAAACCATAATCAGCTGATTTTGCGTTCACACTATAAGTTTTCTTAAATCTGGTTTTAAAAAAATAAGAAAAATTATGAAATGAACAACAAATTAATCAAATCAAAAATTAATCAAAAATTACATCAAAACAATAAAAGGTTTCTTTTAATTAATAGGCACGTATAGTTCTTTTGGGCAAAATATTGAAATGATCACTTGAATTAAATTCAGGTACAAAGAAGTAGTGAATTAAAATAATTCTTTGGAAACATTTAAAATTAAAAGCTTCAAATCAAAAGGTATTTTAAAATTAATTTCGTAGTCCTATTGAACTAAATTTTTAAAGAAAAAAACTTTAACTAAAATTATTAATTTTAATAACTTCTTTTTACTTAAAATATTATTTAATATGCAATGATATTTAGAAAAAACACTTTCATATTAGTGTCGTCAACACACAACACACATGTTTTCCGTAACATATTTTTACGGTTTCTGAGAAATTAAATTGTTTTAAGCGTTTTGAACAAGAACTAATACAAAATTTTTGTTTCATTAATACCGCACAGTGTAAAAATAAACCTTACTTTTGGCAAATATAAAAATCAATCCGATTTCTCCTTCTCCTGGCAGCATTGACGTTGAACTGTAAGGACCCAACTATATACATATTGTTACGAAAATGGAAATGGTGTAATATCGTTTAACATTTTAATGTTAAACGAAAGCTCCAAAAACAAAAACAACGGGCTTATTTGCTTGATTCACAAATAAACAAAAATAAAACAACAACATCAATATATTGAAAAACGGATAAACACATAAACAGCAAACAACAACAACGCTGAAGGAACGAACGTAAACAAGATACACTAACAACAAAGAAGAAAGCATGTCTGAATGTAAACAACACGTTTACATTCATAAAATTCTCGTGAAGGCGAAGTCTAGAACCTTCGCCTACGAGAACATTCATCAGACTGTTTACGTCGCTATATAAAAGGCAAGGCATAGCATGCAAAGTCGGAGCAGAAGTTCAGTCAGTCTTGTGTGAAGACGCGTTGTGTGTGAAATGAACCAGTCGTGGTTAGAAGATCTCCGTTACAATGATTTACAGAACAATTGTGTCGTAATTGTTATTGTTTATTGCAAAAAGCATAAACAAAGGAATAACAAATAAAGCAATTGTCGTTGTTAGAATCAGTTGTGAACAGTGGCACACAAAAGTTGTGTAAATAATAAATGATTTAATTAAAATTAAACACAAACTTATTTTTATTTTTATTTGCAATCTACGAGCACATATTTCAAACGTTTTTAAAAGCTAAAAACATAACAATATGTACATACATAGTTAGTCATTACAACTCTTCCGTCAGGATTACAACCTAGCTTCTCACACCTCTTAATTTTATACCTGAGCGACAGTTTTTTGAGAAACTTTTTCATGGCAATTTTATTTACTCTCAAAGTTTTTGTAAGAAATCTGCTGAAAGAAAATTTAAATGAAAGTCTGCTAAATGCTTGGAAAATTTTTTTAAGATGTTTAAATGGCTGTTTGTACTTTTTTGAATTAGTTTTCTAAACAAAAAAAGAGAAACTTTTACGCCTGTTGTATTTTTTTTCTTCTTTACAGAACGTGTACCCTCGTTATACTTTTTTGAATTTAAATGCTAGACACAGTAAATATGTAAATCTAAACTTATGTGTTTACATTAATTTTTTATAATTGTGCTGTAAAACTGATGTTATTATTATTATATTATTAATATTGTATTAACAATATTAAAATACAGAAAAATAAGAGGCTGCCTAGGCCCAATAAAATTAATATTAATTGTGGTGTTGATTACCCATCATGTGTTGTAAACACCACTGGATAGTTATCGTGCTCTTATATGAACAGATAAATGCCAACCATTACAACTTGCTGTTTATTATTATTATAAGTACAGGCCTACAAGGCGTAGTTGATACCTATGTTGATATGAAAAGACGTGACATCTGACTTCAAAAGTCAGAATTTAAAAATAAAAATATTTTAAATAATCTAAAGTAAAAAAGAACGAAAAGTGTCATATGTAGAACGCAGGATAAATGTTAAACCACAACTAAAAAACGTCTTTAACCATCCATTTAGTGGCTTAGTTACCAATTATATGGTAATACGAGCACTAATTGTAAACTTAACGCGGTATGTGATAAGCCCAAAGGCGAAACGTAACTTAAAAAATACAGTAACTTTAGTGGAATTCACCACGACTTATAGAGGGTGCTCAGTAAAATCTAGGGTTAAATGCTCCAGTGTAATCTGAATTCAGAAAATTTTTCTCCAATTGTCCCTAACGCTAACAATCCTCTAGTAATTCCTACAACCTTCAGTCATTTATATCAATCATATGTTAAAACTGTAAAAAATACATCTGTTTCTATGCACCAACTGACAACTGTGAACTAAAAGAATTAATAAAACGCCTAAGAAGAAAACACATGCACGTACAGCATACGTTACAAAATGCTGGGGATTTCTTAGTGATACATCAGAGTCAAATTATTCACTGAGGTCCTTATGCCCATATACACACATGAATACATAATTGGTCATTACAACCCTTCAGTCAGGATTACGACCTAGCTTCTCACACCACTTATGTTGTGTGTGTTAATTTTATACATGAGTGGCGGGACCTACAGTTTAAAGTCGACTCCGAACGACAGATTTTTTTGAGAAGCTTTTCATGGCAATTTAATTTACTCTCAGAGTTTTTGCCAGAAATCTGCTGAGAGAGGAAGTCGCCGAAGAAATATTTTTTCATATTTCGTTTTTGATGACTGACCGGAGATTCGAACCCTGGCCTTTCGTCTAATAACCTTCAGAATTATATTCATTTTTAACTCAATTTTATGACCTGAATATTGGCAAACTTAGTGCAATTGTACAATTTTTGGTATAATTCAAACTCGAAAAGTACAATAGTACGCCAATGGCTTATTTAATACAATTAATAAAAATAAAATAAAAGGTCGGCACAAGCCTCCAATCACTCCACTTATGTTGTGTGAGATAGTTTTAGTCATAGGTGGCGCTACCTACAGTATATATTAGTAGTAGCAGCGGTCGACACTGGTTTCCCAGGGAACGAAGTTTTTCGTGATTTTACAACAGAGGTCGCCACTAAGAGAATATGATTAAAATGTGACTATAGTTGTGAGAAGCATAACCCAGAGGAAAATAGTTGGTATTATTTTCAAATGCAGCCCTAATATTTTCAAGTGTAGTCATTGAATCTCTCTCTCTCTCTCTCTCTTACTCACTAATTCAAAACCCAAAAATTTTTTGTAACCACTAAACTGAATGCAATTTTACTCTTTTTTATGAACTTGGTTGATTTTTATTTCCTATGTGTGTAAAAAAACCGAAGATGTTCGGCCCCCGAGGACTATTGATAACGACCTCTGATTTACAGCATCTCAAACCTATTGTCCGATTACACTCTTGCGCCACTGTATATTAAATTATTTACACTCTTTTATTCAATATTCTCTATTTGGTCACCGATGGTTTAAATTCGAATCCGAACTACAAATTATTGATAAACATTTTATGGCAAATTTTGTTTACTCTCAGAGTTTTCGCCGAAGAAATATTTTTGTTTATATTTCATTTTAGTAGAGATGATTGACCTGGAGTTTGAACCGTGGCCTCACATCTAATAAACCAAGACGCTACCTACTGGACTACGGCGAATAGAATTGTCAATTTTTCGAATTGAATGCTACAGAAAACTCTTAGTAGCAAAAATTTTGTCCCGGCAAAAATTTTGTTCGGACAACAGGGATAAATCCAGTTTCGTTGTACTTCTAGCTGTTCATTTGCAAACTATTAGTTAATTGGATAAATAGCGTATACTCAGCGGACGAGGACAGATTTCTGAAAAAAGCTTAGCTCGAACAACTAAAAAATTTACCATTGGGTTCAGAAAAATTCTAGAAGCTTAAAGAGCGGCTTCCTTTACGGGTTACTTGGAAGGATTGGATTCTACAGTAGACTCAAGTTTTCATTATAGAGCGCTGTTCAAATCATTACAGGTAGAGTCAGATAAAACTCTGTTCCTTTGCGTGCCGTTTATAACTTTGACAATACTCGTGCAATGTTTGTTTACCTTTAGAAGTAATTTCTTTAATTAGTAATCAATTAGAATCAATTTTCAATAATAACCTTTTTTCTGTCCCAAGAAATCTATGATGTAAGCAATCTCGAATATCGATCAATACGTCTATAAATTGTATTGTATATTTATTAATGGAAAACTTATGACGGTTATTCAGAAAAGATACACTTCGTAAAATTATCTCAATATTATTTCATTTAATAAATAAATCCAACTCAAAGATTGGTCGATTCATCGTTATACCGTGAGTAATTCAATGTACGAAACTTAAATTTAAATTAATGTTTAATGTAGCTTTTCTGGTCGGTCAAACACCACATATTATACTCTCATTTTACGGGCCTCGTAGGGCACGATTGTTTCATTGTATTGCTGGTTGTGGATAATGTCATAGACCCATCAACAGAGAGCTGATTAAAACGAACTCTAGGAAGCTTGGCTAACTGAGCATTCGAACGGTATAATTAAAATATCGGATTATTACTGAATTTTTTTATAATAAATTTAATGATTTAAGAGTTGTTACAGAGTTTTTTTTATAAAATCTTTTATTTATTTCACCTTTTACTCACAAATCAATTACTAAGAATACAATTTCAACATATTTCACTTACGAAATCAGAGATTTACACATCTGAACTTTTCACCACATTTTCATAAAAAAAAATTTATAAAATTAAGTTGAATTTTATTATTATTATTCTTTTTGATTCGGCTGAAATTCGAGTGGTTTTATTAGTTCACTCATATAAAACTTAGAAAGTGTTTATTTGCATATTAATTATTTCTGTTGGATAACAGATTCTGTGATTATGTAAAAAAGTGATATTTAGAAATAATAGAGTTAAGTTTACCTTTATTTAAATTGAAACAGAAGTTTTGAGTTTGTTTACTTATGGTGTTTTCTTTTCTACCAAAAAGTGCATTTTATTTAAATGTTTCGCACTCTAAAAGGGTAGTATGTTTCATTCCAAATAAATTTGCACTTGCCAATGGTGGATGACATTTCTTTTTATGCCCTATATAAATCGCAGATGTCTTTTGCTTATTTATAGGGTTTACCAAAATTTTTTGGTTGTATATAAGATGATTAGAGAGAGAAAACAATTGAGAGAATTTATTTATATATTTATTATTTATATTTATTATTATATTCTATTTATATTTATTTATATATTTCATCAGCATGCATAAAGTTATAACATCTTTGACTCACAAGTTAGGGAATGTTTTGGATATTTATTAGTAACTACTTTTGGTTCATTAATTCTCTCACCTACTAATAACAAATCTCTTCAAAAAAAAAATTATATTATGTCTACCAAAAATCTGTTCCCTTTCCTTATCATTTAAACGTCTTAAGATGTAACTTAAAAACATATAAGGCATTGCATTTTAATAAAAGCATTTTTAAAATATATTATATTTAAAATATTTTTTGAGTGTAAGCTGAAAGAAAATGTCATAGCATCCGCCAACATGTGCATCTCCGCAGTCTGATCGACGACTAAATAAAATAGCATAAGCAATGTGTGTGAATTTTCTCTGGACAATTGTGCTATGAAATGGTAACCCCTGGTTTAATGCCAACAAGGCCACGTTTAGAGAAGTCGCCAACATTTTTTACATGTAATTGTCAAATGGCATAAATGTTTTAAATTTTCTCGTAAATCGAAGTGGCACCAGAGGAAATAAAGTTCTACGATCATAAGAAGAGAAAGAAAAAGTTTGCCTGATGACTTCAAAAAGGTATAATATAATTACATATGCGCCGAAAAACACACAAAATTCTTTCAACATATGCAAATCGGCACGACGGAGTGTCAATAACGCTCTGTGGTATATGTGAGGCGAATTTGAAATTTTTGGATGTGTTTACAGGCATTTCCAGCAAGATTCATGATGCCCGTGTGTTGAAATTTTCATTTATTGGAAAGGAATTGAAATTATTATGTTGTCCTAGATGCTGGGGTTTCCGATACCGCCTTTAGAGAGTACCTTTTGACACCATAATAGGAATTATGGAAACCTAACCTATTCGGAAAGGAATTTTAATATAAAATTTTGTCGAACCCGTGTTAAAATTTAAAATGTTGCTTTAGACATTAATGCGCATGGACTTTGATAATGTTGAAACAATGCCAAAATTTGTTGTTCCGTGCTTGCCTGCACAATATTTGTATTACACAATTTGTATTTACACATAATTTTTTGTAGACATAAAATAATTTTTTTTGAAGAGATTTGTTATTAGTAGGTGAGAGAATTAATGAACCAAAAGTAGTTACTAATAAATATCCAAAAATATTACCTAATTTGTTAGTCAAAGATGTATAACTTTATGCATGTTGATGAAATGCAAATCAAAATAGCGTATATTACCAACACTTTTCTTTGACTGTAAATATAAATTCTCTCAATTTATTTTTATCTCTTACTAATACTCGACCAAATAATTTTTGGTAAGCCCTGGTATAGACATTTCAATTAAAAGTGGAATAAAATATCAATCAATCGGGCGCCACGACTCTTACGATACGACCCCACCTTACCGATGGTGCGTTGTTATTTATTATTTTTTTTATTATTTTTGGTTTATTCGCGTAAAATCATGATTTTACAAAGCAACAAAAAAATGTGTCAGCCACTTGCAAAAAAATTACTCCTCCTTATTCCGTCAAACCTACAACTGGTCACACATAACATAAAGAATTTTGAGGACTTAACAAGTGGAGATACAGTTAATTTTTCTAATGTCGACAAACAGAGTTCAGCAGCAAAAACGATTACAGTTCTCAGAAAACAACAATAATATTGTTACGAAACTGGAAATGGTGTAACATTAAGATGTTAAACAAAAGCTACAAAACGAATAAACAAAAATAAATCAACAACATCAGTATAACAAAAAAAAAAGGAATATCCAAGTAAACAACAGACAACAACAACGCTGAAGGGACGAACGTATACAGAGATAAACAAAAACGGCAAAGAATAAAGTGTATGGAACTGTGAAACATGTTGTTTACATTCATAGAAAAAATCAGAACCTTCCGCCTACGAGACCCCTTCAATCAGACTGTTTTACGTCGCTATATTACAGGCAAGCAAAGCTCATCAGCAAAGTCGGAGTTGAAGTTCAGTCAGTCTTGTGTGAGGACGCGTTGCGTGTGAAGTAAACCAATCGTTGTTTGAAGATCTTCATTACAAAGATCTACAGAACAATTGTGTAATAAAGGGCATAAACAAAGGAATAACAAATAAAGCAATTGTTGTTGCTAGAATCAGTTGTGAATAGTGGCACACAATATTGTGCGATAAATAGGAGATAGGGGGTTGTAATGACCAATTGAGTAATGGTTGAACCACAGACTCTCGTCTTATAAACTAACACACTACCTACTAGTCTACGGCGACTACTATCGCTACCAATAGGATTTTCATGCCATAATTTAAATCAGAGAAATTGACCTCAATTAAAATAAAACTAGAGCTTAATTCAAGGGAGAGAGAGATAAAAATTTCTAAATTAAAAACAATAAATGATTTTATGTCTACCATTTACCTATCTGCACCAATTTCGAAAATTCGGCTAGCTTTCAAGAAGCTGAATTAAAAACATCTGATTTCGACAAAATACAGTACGCAATTGCTACAAAATTTATTTTATAAGAAAGGCTTTTTATGTTATTCTTGCTAATTTTGATTTAATATATACAGCAAAAATAAAAAACAAACGTATAAAAACATTGCGGTACCTATATTTAGAACAAGATTATCCAAACTCATGTTGAATCCTATAGGCCTACTTCTATCAATTCTTGATTTTCAAAAATTTTAGATAGAATAGTAGATTTTTCTTTGTAAAGGTCTCTTGAAACGCAGTAATTCTGCTTCAAATCCTCTCCTATACAAAGATAACGAAGTTTAACCCGCTATTTCATTTTAGCGTATGCACATTTCTGTCATACCATTACATTCCGTTTTCAATCAAATCGGACCACAATCTTCCAGCAGATAATATGATTATTAATTATGTTACCAGTTTATGACTAACAGAAAAATTACAATTAGACACATTTTCAAAAGAATGAAGGAATATTGATAAAAATTCTAACAAGAAATTAGTCAATAGTATGAAAGATCGAACATTTTTTACAATTTTTATATTTACCAAAAATTTTGTTAAAATATTTATTTTTGCTTCATAACCATTCATAATACATTATGTAACAAGAATTACACAACAACAAAAATAATAATATATAATAATAAAAATAACACAAATTGAATCTTCCAATCCAAATCATAAGTTTCTAGGCAGCGATATATTTATACTTCTCTTCACCATTTCTCTAAATCCTTAGAGATGAATGAACTTTTTTTTCACTACAGAACCATGCTCTCCTCTTTACCCCTTTATTAGCCAGTTTAACAACAGAGAATACACTAATGAAACCATCTGAGTTTAGTTCAATAATTCTGCTGAAGTGATAGCCTTTTGGTTGGTAATTAAATATGTATACTCTATTAAAAAAATAATCGCCATATATACTGATTTCCTTTTCACTTTATAGGCAATAGAAATTTAATTATAAATAACACTAATTAAGTTTTCTCTGCTAATCACAATATATATATAAACGCAATTCCCAAAAATTTTAACAATTATGTACTAATAGTATACAAACTTATTAAAGAATTTAGAAAGAAACTTATTAACTTCACCTTAATCTGGTATAGGAAACTAAACCACAAAATATTTATAAAAAATATTTATAAAACTCTTTTACAAACTGCAACGGAGACCTTTTCCATTTTAGTACTTCTCACATACGTAATTGCAAATAAATAAATCAACAAATATTAAAATTTAAAATTAATGTTAAAGAAAATAAGGACTGTATTTGGTAGAACATTTCAATTTAAGACATTCATGATACACAATTTTTTTTAATTTCTCTCGACCCTAAACATTATTTTCTATTCAAAAGAGATTACAGTGTTGATATTTAATTATCCGTGTCAAATAAAAAAAATACCCATTATATATTATTGAGTGCACTCCCACAAATTTAAATGCTTCACACCGTATTTTAATATTAAATTCATCTGGTTGTGTTTAAAAATTAGATTGTGCTGCTGTATCGTTTAGATAGTTATCATATTTGAGATTTAACACTTGGTGATAATCACGCGATTATTACACGCAAACTTTGATTGCGTGTACTTTCGGTTTTTAGTTCATCAATAAATTAATAATTGAATTAAGATTCAAACGCTTTACGTTGTACATTTATCATATTTCAGAGACTACATACTGTTTGAAGTTTACATTATATATTAATTATATTTATGTAGCAAACTAACATCACGCAATGGTTTTCTAAAATTTAATTCTTTCAAATAAGAATTTATTTTTGATAGAATATACCATATTATATGACTTATTACGATGAAAGCATCAAATTTCACATAATTTCATACTTGTAAAGTACATGTAGAAGGGAGACTAGGTTAGCACTTTATAATTTGCTTGTAGTAATATCATGCGTAAAATGCTTTAAGAATTTTTCAAATTGACTAATCTATAAATATGTTTATCAGTTATATGCAAAATATAATACTATTATATATATGTATATGTATATAAATGTCCTATAAGTTTTTTTATTAGTCACGACTTTAGATTTTGTTAAATAAAAACAAAAATGGTTTTCACAAAATTAGAATTGAGAAACAAAATTTTATGCCTTTATT
This sequence comes from Sarcophaga bullata, assembly GCA_005959815.1. Classification (NCBI taxonomy): domain Eukaryota; kingdom Metazoa; phylum Arthropoda; class Insecta; order Diptera; family Sarcophagidae; genus Sarcophaga; species Sarcophaga bullata. The sequence continues at coordinate 23,287 of QOCX01000819.1, forward strand.
CAGTTCTATTTAATTTACAATAATCTTTAACTGTTGTTCGATCTGTCAGTTGTCATCTAACTTGCTAAGTTACCATATCACATGTGCAGGTAGATCGATAAGACAGTGCATTAACCCTTAAGAATATAATAACACAAACATTTGTGTTATGATTTTCTTTACATCTCCCCTTCTAAGAGAAGGACAATACAATTGTATGATAACGAAGGTAATTGTTCACTTGGTATCATTCAGGTATGAAATTAGTTATGTAATATGGAAGAGACTTGATTCATTTTTCTTATGATCAGTATTAATTTCGTACACTGAGTTGGAAATTTTCCTTAGTATTTTATATGGTCCAACACTTATTTTATCTAATTTTTTCTATTTAATCGATTTCCTTTCTCCATATATACCAAATCTATGTAGATCGAAACGTTTTTTATTATAATTATGAGATTTCTCTTATCCTCTAGGGCTACTTTCCTATCTTTTTCCAGGCCTTCATTTGTACATTTTGGGTTCAGTTCGTATAATAAAATATTTATATTATCTCCTTCTAATATGTATTTTGGAGTGAATTTTGTTACCGTGTGTTCTGTTTCATTATACTTCTCTACACACTTCCACGCAATAGTTGTCCATGATGTCTTTTTATAATTTTCATTTATTTTACATCTTATTTTATTGACCAGCGTTTGATTCATTATTTCATTAAGACGGTTGGAAAGTGAACCGTTAACTGCAGTAAAAATAAGTTGTATATTCTTTGTTTTCAAAAATTTTTTAAATTCTTTCGAATTTATGCTGGGATATTAATCTGTAAGGATAATGTCTATTTGATGATATTGTGTCACACTCTGAGTTAGTTTTATAAAATCATTAGAGTTTTGATATTTTGATGTTACGATATATGCGTACCTGGTGAAGTGATCATTTAAAAGATGTAAATATTTTTTTGTTGAACACGATCCTCCAAAGCCTCCAATAGTATCAATTGATACAACTTGAAATGGACGTGTTGCTGGACCTAATTGTGACATTAAACCATAATGGTATTTTTTTCTTGTTTTATTTTTTATACAGACTTCACATTTGTCACAAGTTTTCTTAATGTTAGAAATTTAGTTTTTTGCCATGTAAAAGGGTGTTATCTTATTTAATATTTGAGTCCTTTCAATATAGCAATAGGTATTATGCACGTTTTTTATTAACATCTTACTGAGAATTTCCGTTAAAAGAAATTTTTATTTTCCTTTAAAAGTTTCGTAGAAGATTTTATTCTTCAGCTTGAATTTATTTTTATTTGCCTGTAGGTCTTTATTTATATTTTGGTCATTTCTTATATCTTGAAGTGTTATTAAATTTACAACTTTTAGTATTTCCTCCTCCGCTTAAGAGATCTGCTTCTTGATTAAATTTTCCTGGGTTATATTTTATTTGAAAATTTTATTAGGATAAATAGTAAGTAAGAAATCCCAATTATTCATCCAATCTGTGTATTTCACAACTTTTATAGCTACACGTTCTAAATATATCGCTTTCTTCTTCTTTTGAGCTTCATTTAACTTTTTAGAAAAATATGCCACTGGCTTAGAAATTCCATTTTTATCTTCTTGTTTTAACACATCTCCTATTCCTTTAATGCTTGCATCCGTTTATATTTTGATCGGTAAATCTGGATCAAAAATTCTCAAAATAGGTTCGGAGCAAAGTAATGTTTTTATTTCATCGTTGATTCTTGACATTCTTTTGACCAGATAAATTTTACATCTTTTCTTAGTAGATTGTGCAGAAGATTCAACGAATTTATGATAATTTATTTTCCCTGGGAATTGACGAACACTTTTTCTTGTTTCAGGCACAGGGAACCTCTTGACAGCAACTAAATAGTCTTTTAGTAGTTTTATTGAATTGTTATCTATTATATGTCCCAAGTATTTCACAGAGTTTGCAGCAAAATTGTATTTAGAAAATTTTAGTCTAAAACCTTCGGTTAGTATCGCTTCTAGTAATTTTAAAAGGTGTAGTATGTGTTCATTAAAAGTTTTAGAATAATCCAGGATATCATCTATATAGTTGACCGCAAAATCTGAGAACTTGTGCTTTCTTATAATATGGATTAATATTCTTTGAAATATCGCCGGAGCTGTTTTGAAGCCAAATGGAAGACAAGTCCATTGAAAATGTCCCTCCTGAGTTACGAATGCCGTTTTTTCTCTGTCTTCTTAATGGAATTGAACAAAATGCAGAATTAATATCTAATGTTGAGAAATATTTACAAGTTTTACCATCAGATCCACAATGAGTGTAAAAGACTGTGACTGAGGGATAATAATTTTATTTAAATCTATAAAATCTATACATAATCGTGACTTTCTATTTTCCTCCTTCTAACGTTACCGGCGCAGAAAATGGACTGTATGATTTTTCAATTAAATTTTTATCTAACAACTTAGCTACTTGGTTCTCTATTTCCTTTTTATCTTCAATCGTACATCTGTAAGGTCGTTTACAACAATATATATCAACCATCAAATCAATATGTGCTTCATAGTCAGTAATAGTGCCGATATCATATTTGTCTTTAGCAAACACTGCTTTATATTTTCCAATCACATTGTTAATTTTTGATTGCTGATCAAAATTTAATAAGTTAGTCGATATTTCAACATTTACAGTATTTATACTCATTCATTAGAATTTAATTCATATGTTCTAATTTTTTGTTTTTCATTTTGAAAAATAACAATATTGGCGTATTAATTTCTTGTTGCCATAGATTTATTTTCTTTTATATGGTTATTTTGTGTGATCCTTAGATCCTCATTTTGAATTAATTCAAATTGTTTTATACAATCTAAACCTATTAAAAAGTCGTACTTGAAGTTTTCATCGTCTATGACGAAGATCAGGGCGAACTCAATAAGGTGGCAAAATTACAACAACTCAATTCGCAGTGTTTTTTAACAAAAACAACATGTTGTTCTTGCTTTTGTTGTGGGCGTTAGATTGTCAAATGAAATTCGCCGTATGGCTGATATGACAGAAGCGAATTCATATAATGACATTAAATTGTTATTTTCTGTCATTATATTCTCTATTGTTTATTTTAAATTGTTTTTAAAAAAATTGTTTTTAATTTTTTTTTCTTGGAATTCGGATTTATTTGCACCACCACTGAGGTAGTCATACATCTGGAGGACACGGGAGCAATAGGAGCAGATTTTAGGAATTAAACTGTGCCAATAGACTAAGAATATTTAAATAAATTACAAAAATTTATAAAAATCAAATATAAAAGAAAAAAAAATAAATAAACATAATAATGTATATATAGTGAGCAACAAAAATGTGTACACTTATTATAAAAAAACTAATTAATATATTATTAAACAGCATTTTGTTCAATACAATTTTCTAGAGAATTTGGTTGTTATAATCAAAGATCGCCTTGTTTTTTGTTAAAAATGTCAAAATCGCTTAGTTCTGATGATTATTTTCTTTATACATGCCAATAGAGATATATTTTAATTTATATTAAAATTAAGCTTTTAAGCTTTTTTAGTCTTTATGACAATAAATTTCTTTTTATAAATTTTTTTGTTCAAAAATGTATTTCAAGGTAGTAAGTGTACAAGTTTTTTTTTACTCACTGTACCTAAATAAATGTTTCAATCTCGTGTACTGAAAAAATCAGTCACCTGGGCTGATAACACCACCTTATATGAATTCGCCTTGACAAAGATGTTCATAATTCTCTCGATATCATAAATTCTTATTTTTAGTGTTACCATAACATTTGTTTTTCCTACACCATTAATAGCCCTCAGATTTTCTGTTTGAGTATAATTTATTTTATTTTGCTTTATTTTCAATAATTTGGCGTTTATTAAAGACACTATCAAAAGTATCATTTAAGCGTATCTTGATTTTTATTAATGGTGTCACAATTAGTTTTTTGGATTTTTTTCAATTAGTTCTACTTCTAATTCTGAATTATTAACCATTTTTACTGTATTCTTATTTCTGACCCAGCAACTTGATTTTGGATGGTAACGTTCACCTTTTTTTTTTCTTTGCATATCTTGCACGGTTTTTTATTTGCAAATACATTCCTTTTTTATTTGTCTTTTTCACAAGGAGCTCTAAACCTCTTAATTCGTTGAAAAGATCCTGTGCTTCTTTTAGCTTTATTCTGTCAATTTTATCGCATATGTAATTTGGAAGTTCAACTGCAATTAAATCGATTAAAATTTGTTTTTCTAATGATTTATTTACTTCTAATAAAATTTTTTCTTTTTTATAGCGTGATCTAACAGAAATTGTATACCTCACAATTGCATACCTCACAGATGTCCAACCTTTCTCTGCATAAGTGTCGTAGAAAATTTTTTGCCATTGTCCCCAATTGGAATTTATGGTATATTTGATAAGCATCGAACTGTACCAGTCAATACAAGACCCTTCGAGAAATGATCTTAAAATTTCAATTTTACATGTATGGGCTTCTATTCGTAACCTTAAACATTAGCTTTTCAAAATGTCCATCCATTGTACAGCGTTTGCATTCTTCCATGTAAATTTTTCAATGACGAGCTTTTCTGAAATGTTTTTTCAGTTATGTACTTCTGATTTCTGTCCATTTTTTGCTGTATTTAATTTCTCGAAAATCTGTGGTAAAGTATTTGTTGAAATACCACTTACTACTGTTTCGATTCTTTCCGACTGGGTTTCTTTAAATTTGCTCTTCCAAGAAAAAAATTTTTAAATGCATATTTCCATCATCGTCTTCATAATCTTTGATGGTCTCCGCATCAAAAAAAAAAAAATCCATATTCTTCTAGCACAGCGTCTCACACTCCAATTGACAACTTTTTCTAATTTCTAATGTTGAGAAACTAAATTGGAAAGAAATAAATAATCTAATCATAATCTAAATTTTTATAAACGTAACTATTATTGAATTATCTTTTTTAATATTTATATTAAAAAAAATGTTTAAATAATATGAACTTTACATGTTGTAAGTTACGATAAGTTTAAGGTTTAAGGTTAAGGAATACCGGAATACTTTTTGTCCATAGTCTTGAACTACTTGTAGAGTGCATTGTTTCTGCTATTCGTAAGAATCGAATTATAATTTTCCATTTTCCTTTGCGTTAATGAAAGCGTTTATTTTGTACTAACTTGCAGGATTCTGCTCCACAAATTCTTGGCTTAATGAAAACCTGTCAAAAAACCATCTTTGTTTCTTTCCAAATAAACTGAATACCTCTGAATACTGATACTCTTGTTATCGTTGAAATATTATGATGTCTTTTTATTGTTGGCCTTTTAAAATTTCTTCTGCGTCACTCGTATTTAAAGGCTGCAAACATATTTTCCCTTTATGGACTATGGTATCATAAAAATAACATTTTCATAACTAGTGTAAAATAACTGATTTTTTAATTGTTGAAGTAATCATCTTATATTAGTTTTGGTTCCAGCATAGACTGAGGAAAATTTATAACGTGACTGATTGAATCATTAACGCTGTTTATTTGTGGTCTGTAAGGGGAGTGAGTGGTGGAACCTCGGGCGTCCTTTAGGTTAGGTGCTCTAGAACAAGGCGAATAATTAAATTTGGTTTCTAAAGCAAAACAATAAAAAACAAAACACTATCCTTTGCTTCCGAATTGGAACGCAATATATTTTTCAATCACCAATATCACCAAGTTAAATTTACAATATTAAAAACTGGCCGAATGCCCAAAAATTAATTATATTATCGTCTAATATTATTTATGGAGGTCTAGGTCGATCTAGACGATTCAAACGAATGACAAAAAAATCAAATAAAAAATCTTAAGAGGCTAAAACTACATATACGTTAACAAAACTAAAAGATTAAGGATAAATTTTTATTTTATTTATTTTATTTAAACGTGAACGCAGTAAAACAAGATATTCTCCTCTTTAACAGCACTGGTAGGACATAGACATAAATTCAGACAATTGTATAATGTTTATCTTAAAAATAAGTTTACTTAAGACTAAATTATAATAAAATATATAAAATAATATGATTAAATTGAATTGAAAAAAGAAAAAAAATTATTAAATAATTGCATTATCTATTTTGTTGTCCACTAAAAAATGTAAATATCGTGGTTTTGATTTGCTTAGCATTGCTTAATAACTGTATATCGTTTGGTAGTTCATTCATTAATATAGAAGTGTCTATCTGAAATACGTTAGCGGTATCTAAAGCTGTTAATTTTCAGGCCTCTATTAGATCTGGAGAAAATTAATCTCCTATACAGATAAAAAGGTTGTTTAATATAAATAATCTTATGTAGATATATAAGAGTACGGCATTTCAATAAATCCTCAAATGCCACGTTATAAATCTCGTATGAGTGTTCAGATATTCTGCTATATCTTGCACGACCATAAATATTTCTGGCAATATTATTATAAGTAATTTTCAGCTTATTTTACTCGCTGCATCACAGCCTGAGAAGAGTTCACATCCGTGCAGCAATGTGGGTAAGAGGTAAGTTTTTGCAAGTAGCATACGAATGTTTAACGAAGTGAAGTATTGTGTTAGCCAAAGAGTTCGCAGCATGGCAAGCGTTTTACCTCAAATAGCATTCACATGATTGGACCAGTTAAGGCTATTGTTAAAAATAACGCCCAGATTCTTGATACTATGAACTGTCTCAATAGCCATGTTATTAATTTAAACCTGTGGTAACTGTGTTGTAGTGCCCAGCTTGCCTATTATCAATGCTTTCTATTTCCTAGGATTGAGGCAAAGACCGTTCGTCAATGCCCATTTAAACACATTATAAGGATCACTATTCGACTTCATAACACAATCTATAATTTCAGAAGGCAAGCAACTAATGTATAGTTGAACGTCATCTGCATACATCTGTACATTGCAATACTTCAACTTCGATGGCAGATCGTTAGAGTAAATCGAATATAGTAATGGACCAAGTATGAAACCCTGTGTTACACCTATAAATATAGACAGACTATTCGATCTATTTCCATCACATTGATTCCATCATATTGATTTCTGTCCCGTAAATATGACGAAATTAGCTTAACAGCTGTATCCGAAAAATAGCATCGTGTAATTAACGGTGTCAAATGCCTTCGAATGATCAACTAACACCAGGATGGATACCATATTATCATCAGCCCTTGATCGCAACTCCTCTGCAACATCAACAAGAGCAGAAATACAGCTGTAATCTGGTCTAAAACCAGATTGCCTCTCAGATAGAAAATCATTGCCATACAGATACTGGGTCATTTGCCTATATAATAATTTTTCGAAAATTTTCGACAAGTATGATAAAATTGCTATTGGACGATAGGTCTTATCCTGTTTAGGTACAGTGATTATCCTAGCACATTTCCATATTGCAGGAAAGGTAGACGTAGTAATTACAGTATTCATTAAGTGCGTTATGTTCGGAAGGATGTATGGCAAAATCAATTTAACAAATTTGGTGTTAATCTCATCATTGCCGATGTATTTGGATGTAATGCAAATAATATTTTCCAGAACATCCTCTTGATTAACGTTCCTGAATTCCAAATTCACTTGGGTCATAACAACAGAAGAAGAAATGACATCTGATGATCTGTAATGTTCGAGGTCTGCATCAGTAGTTGGTACATTCGAAAACTCCTTGCTAAGTTGATTTACATCGACAGTCTTTTTGGAAATGGTCGAAGATCGAATATCTCCCCATCTTCTATTGTTGCAGACATCCGACTGGAATTTTCCCGCATAGAAGTCTTGATCTTCAGGATTGATTTTCAGGATTGTAGCACTCTTGCAAGTCTTAAAAATGTTGTATAGATCAGTTGTCCTATATCTCTTCCATCTGTAATACGCATTATTCCTATCATTTATGGAGACCCTAATCTCATTAGTAAACCACGGCTTACCATTACGCACTTTTCCAATCTTAGTTGGAACATATTTCTCAAAAATATATTGAATATTATCCTGTAAAAAAATGAATCTGCTCGTCAGCTGTAGACACTAAAAAAGTTTGATTCCAAGGGAAAGTTTCCAATTCCGTTTGTAGTGAAGAATTGTCAATATTTTTGAGATCCCTACACTTAAAAATCTGTTCCTGGTTAACTATCCTAAAATCATACGATAAGAACAGAAGGTCATGTTTCAAGAAAGCAGAAGCAGAGAGTTGGTCAAAGAGAAGCAGTCGATTATGTCTATCAACGGTAGATGTATAATGTGTAGGAATACAAGTATTTATTAAGTGTAAACCAATGGCACCCATATCTTCTGCCAATCCCCTTTCAAAAAGAATGTTGGAATTGAAGTCACCTATTAATATGGTGTCCGTATAACCAAGGGTCAAAAAAGACAATTTGTCCAATAAAAGGTTTCATATTGACTCCATTATTTGGTCGATAAATTGTACCCAATAGTAGTATCTGGCTGTTACTAAAAAAATTCAAGAAACAAAAATTCTACTTCCTGATGGATAGTGGCATCACTGTTCGCAAACATTGTCGATTCACCATTAAGATTCATTCTATTGCCGGGGGCAATATTACCTACCTGCAAAAATCTTCCTCCATCAGCATTGAGTGACATAATTCCCTACATGAGATCGCTGATCTAACGTTATTGCCACACCACCGGCGTTCGATACCCTGTCAGATCAAAATATTCTGTATCCCTGCAGATAATAATAACTACCATTAATATCAATACGAAACCATGTTTCCGAAATACAAATTATATCAATTCTCGACCCTACAAAGATAAATCGAAATTCATCAATTTTCCTGTAAAGGCTCTGGGCATTTATGTGACATACATTAAAACCTGCAGTTCTCTTAGAGAGTATCCTAACCATGGTATAAAGGTTTTCTCAAGAATGAACTACACCGACATCATCAAGTGGTGGATCCATTATAAAGTTTTTTAGCAATGCTGGCATAAATGTATAGATCAGGGCAATTATAAAATAGGTATGATAATAAAAGATAAATTAAATTTACAACATGAAGTATGACGCAACACTTATGTGGGGGTGAATGGGGAAATATTTGGCAAACCGAGAAAAATTAAAACCAATATTAGTCTTCAATACAAAAAATATTTATTTTGTATAGAACGTACCTTTCGATTTGGGGTTTGATCGAATAATAATTATCTTTTCTTTTTTCTCTTATTAACAATTCACAATCTTAACAAACACACGGTTGTAACAGAACTTAAAGTTTAACTTAAAATTAGGATAGACAGCGTGAGGACCGGGAAGTTACCTGCTCAGAGATCAATAGGTTAACAATTCAAAGTGTTTAAATTATATCTAAAATTCAGTTCAATATGTGTAAATTCAAAATTAAGATAATCAATATAAAGGTAAATTCAAGAAATTAGGCAAACTAAAATTGATAGTAACATAACAATAAATTATCTGCCCAGCAAATTGACCACGTTGACTACCATAGCTTTTACAGTCGAATTCGCCGCCATAATGGCCCCATTACCGGAACTTGAAGGCCGACTAGCACATGAGTATGGTTTTTCAAGAGCTTGGTTGTGCGTTGCGCTCTTCTTGTTTTTATTATGCGTTGAAGTCTCAGTGGTAGCAGCTCTTCTCTTGGGGTGGTTCCTTCTGCGAGTGCTCCTTTTGGGCTGACATGTCTCCGAAGCGTTGTTCTTGCCCACTTTGATGCCATAAACTCTTCGATGAAAATGAAGCATGGTTGGTGCAAACACTCCATGTATGTCTCTGCTACGGCACTCCTTGACAAAATGAGAATGTGCCAGACAGTTGATGCAGAGTTTGTGTCTTATAAGTAAACTCGAGTTTGACGGGGCTCATCCGACGGAATTAGGGACATTTTCTTACAGGATGAGCTCCAGGACACAAACGGCACTTTGAGCTGGCGGTAGCAATAACTTCATCGAGGGTCACATCGTTTGGTCGTTCTATAGTTAGGCGACAAGGAGCGATTTCAGACATCTGTGAATAAACAAAAAAAAATGGGCAAAGAAAAGGAGAGCATTTTTTTTGCTCATAGTTAGGAAGCAACACGAGTTTAACTATTGGCCGAGTCAGAACGCCAGTGGTGGTGCGAATACCGACCACTCGGCCGAGATAAACCCGTTCGATCCGACAAAGCTTCCATTCGTTACGGGGTAGATTGTCATGACGAATGATAACAAATTCATTTACAACAAAATCTCTTTGGGGAACCTTCTATTTCTTGCATTTATCCAATTCGACGAAATATTCGGCCTTCCATCGACGCGCAAACAAATGGTGCAACATTTTTAGCTTACGCATTCTATTAGCATAGCCAAGAGATTTGTTCGAAAAATCAGGTTACGGTGGGGAGAGTATGGTACTTCCTATAAGGAAATGTCCCGGGTTAAAGGATTGACATCAGACGGTTTATCTGTCATTGAACTGAGAGGTCTAGAATTCAAACAAGCCTCTATTCGTGACAACATAGTTGAGAATTCTTCATAAGTGAAGCTCTGAGCATGGAATATCTTTCTCGAATGTGTTTTGAAACTCTTTACTCCTGCCTCCCATAAGCCACCCATATGTGGAGCGTCAGGAGGAATAAAATGCCAATCGACCACTGAAAGGCATTCTTGATGACAATCTGTCCTTTAAGATTATAAGTAATGAATTCTTAGCGGTTAAGGTAGAGCCATTCCTCAGTGAAGTGTATTCCGGGAAATGGGTACTGTGGCAAAGAATGATCAAACGCTCCCCATTGCCACCTAACCTCAACTTGACTCAACGTATGAGAAGAAGAAACGAAAGATGTAAGATATAACTCGCAGGGCACGAGGTAATTCCGAATATAGATTCAAGAATTCTGCGGACGGATACGTTTGGGCAACGTTGACCTGTATCATACGCGTTTCTAGATGATTATTGGGCTTAAAAGACGACCGTGGCCACTCAGAATGTGGGCGAGATAACCATTCAAGACCTTTCCACCAAATATCTGAGATAGAAAGCTCCTTAGCGTTCATACCACGACTAGCCAAATCAGCAGGGTTATGATGAGATTCGACATGATTCCAATTGTCAGTGCCTACCTGGTCCACGATATACGATACTCGATTGACCACTAAATTTGGCGAATGGCACGGGGGTTTCTGAAGACAGGACAAAACGATAGTCGAATCTGTCCAATAGAAGGCTTCCGATCTGGTAAGATTCAGCTTCTTACGAAGTGAGACGGGATCAAATAGCTTCGTTATTTGAGGCAAAACGGAACGTTTTGTGACTAAAGAGAAATGAGGCGTTGGAGTTGGCTTGAAGAAGAATGCGCCAATACTCGCATTTCAACGTAAACCCAGAGTTTTAGCGGTGCTGGCATTTGACAATTTCAGAAATTCGGAATCCAATAGATGTTCGGATGGCAAATTCTCAATAAGACCTCTATCAGTTGAAGTCCATTTGCGAAGAGAAAAGCCAGCAGAATTCAGAACATGAATTATCTCATCACGATTACGAGTAGCTTCCACAAAAGAATGCGAACCGGCCAAAATGTCATCCACATACGTTTGGTTTCGCAAAATCTCAGAAGCAAACGGGTTGTTTGTCTCACAGTCATCTCCTAATTGATGAAGGGTTATTATGGCCAAATGGGGGACACAGTTAACAACAAATGTAACTGTGTTTAGTTCAAAATCTTGGACATCTTCCTCGGTGTTTCGATGGAATAATATCCTTTGAAAAGGGGTGTGCCCAGGTACGACCAATATCTGCCTATACATCTTCTGTAGGTCTGCGTTGAATGCAAATCTAAACAGTCTCCACCGAAGAATCAAAATAGTTAAATTGGACTGCAAAATAGGACCAGTGTGCGAAACATTATTAAGGCTTAAGCCATTAGAAGAGGGACAAGAAGCGTTAAAAACAACACGCAACTTAGTCGTTGTGCTATCAGGCTTAAAAACGGCATGATGGGGTAGATAACTGAGAAAAAATTCACGAAATGAAAAAGAAATTCAAATCCCAAAATTAGAAAAGGATTCAAATCACGTTTATAAAAAAAACTCAAAAATATCCGAAAAAAACGAGAAAAAAATGTTTTCGCGATAAAAGCACTGATAAACAAAGGAAAATCTCTCAATAAAAAATTGAAATAGCACGAAAAAAATCAATCGATCAATAATTAATCAAAAAAAAAACATGCAATATATATATATAAAATTATATAAAAATATATACAATATATATATATATATATATATATATAGTGTTTATGTCCGGAGATTGCAAAATCCCATCCCCAGCGATCAACTAGAAGAGGGCTAACAATCGATAGAGGGTGCCATAATATTAGTTTAAGCTTTTATCTAATATCTGAATGTAACGTTATCTAAGCTTTGTAATATTAACATTATCTTGTAATTTGTGTAACTTAGGCCTCTTCCTTGTAAAAGCTAAACTTAAAAATTATTCTTTCTTGGAACATCTAAAGGGATAAGAGACTAAGTTGACCTAAAAGTATTTCAATTTTGTGTGAAATTGTGTGAAAAATATTAAATTGTAAATTTTAAATCAAATTTTATAAATAACACATACAAGAGACATTGTATATTCTAAAAGTGAATTTGCATTCGATAAAAGGCGGGAAAAAAAATAATAAAAATACAAAATTAACAAATATATGCGTTTTGTGGAAATCAACCTGAAATATTTAAAGTGAGTGGAAGAAATCTTTTGTGTTTCAGGCAAACAAAAGAAAGGAAAGTGTTGTTTTGTTTTCTCCTTAATTGGCTCTCATGCTTTCATTCTTTTTTTTGCTAGACAGTTGGTCAGACTCTGGTTTCAAAGAGTCAACACATCTACCCACAGGTTCAACAAAGATTCAGGAATAGAAAAATATACAGTCTACGGTTCAACAATATATATTCAATTCATCAAACAAAGTGTCTCAAAAAATATAAATTAAAGTAATTCACTTATTATATTGGTGTAAGAATATAAGATATTCAAACATCGGTCACCTTATTCTGCGACAACCTTCCAGCTGTATATAAAGCAAGTACACAACACAACAACACGTAAGATCAATGCCCTCTGTGTTTTTCGTGTATCTTTTTCCCGATTGTTTCTATTCGTTTGCTTTGTTTCTTTTATATTATTACACTTCACTGAAATATATCACTAAATTTTATATATGTCTTTATCACTTCATCTTTGCACTATTTTATTTTGTCACCACAAATGAAATATATTAATTTTTACATGTCTTGTAAAAGTAAATTTTAGGGAAAAGAAATTATAAAAAAAAATCCAAACGGCGAGAGTGGTATGGTATGCAGCAAAAAATTCCAATAGCGAAAATCTACAAAAAAGATTTTTGTCAAATATTTTATTTTCTTCGTGGATGATCCGGCTCGAGTAGACTAAAATGTGGGGGTGAATGGGGAAATATTTGGCAAACCGAGAAAAATTAAAACCAATATTAGTCTTTAATACAAAAAAATATTTATTTTGTATAGAACGTACCTTTCGAGTTGGGGGTTGATCGAATAAACAAACACACGGTTGTAAAAGAACATAAAGTTTAACTTAAAATTAGGGTAGTCAACAAAACAACTAACGACAAATATATACATTTTGAAATTTACAATGACAAATTTTAAAACAATAAAAATTTTAGATTTTAAATAGTTAGTTAAAGACTTCAGCACAAAATTTCTGCCATAAGGACTTTTGAATTTAATTATAATATCCGAATCTGTTACTTTCTTGTTTGATTTTTTCGTATTCATGTTATTAAAAAAATCATTTTTAGTATTAACTCGAAATATGGCCCTAATTTCAGGTGCATTAATATTTAAAACTTGACAAAGCCTCCTATGTATATCAAAAAGATTTTTATCTTTGACAAATGGTATTTCAAAAACTCATAAATCATGTGCAACAATTGTATTTTGTTGCTGCATGGCATGCTTTTTCAAGTATAAAATTTCTTTTCTTAATTCCTCATTTTCATTTTTCATTTCTTGAATTTTACTTCCTACTGTATTGGTTATTGATTGCACAGCTATTTCAATTGTGTGTACTCTCTCAGTTAAATTGATTATCTCACTATTGCTATATTTATTCTCTTAAGTGTCAGTTAGCCACACGTAACGTAACGTACCGTAAAAAACGTTCTCTTTTTATCATATGGAAAGCAATGTAAAGGCTTACCGAAACGTTCTCTCTCGTTAGCAAAACGGGACGATCTGTGTAGAACAGAATTCTCTTACGTTCTTACGTGACATTTGAACATGAGTGATGGGGCTATTGTATGTAGAGTTGCACAAATGCCCTCTTTGGTACATTCATGTTTATTATATAAAACTTTTAAATTGTTGCATGCATAAATGAAATTTGAATTTTTAATTAAAATAATAATAAATTTAATTAAAATAATAATAAAATATAAGAACGACATACTTTTTTGTTATGTTTTATTGTGCTCCCAAAACAATTTTAACAAAATAAATAAATAATAATAAATAAATTCTTAGTGACGAAGTGGTACGAATTCCGTCTTTTGGTACTTTCATATATATTAATCATATATATTAATCTCTTAAATTTGTACCAAAAAATGATTTTCTTTAATTATTATTCTTATTATTATCAGTGTAAGGTTATGAAAATACTTTGAAACAAAATAAATAAAAATATATGTATTTTGAGTGGCAATGTAACGCAAATGCCCTTTTTGGTACTTTTCTATTTATACATAAATCTTTTTATTCTCTAAAATTTTTATATACATATTCTCATGATTCTAATGTTCATAATTAGTTTTTTATTTTTATTATTACTAGAGATTTCTATTATTAACTACAGATATTGATTTGCAATTTAATAAAAAAGATATTATTATTGAGCAGAGCAATATTCGACTCTACTTAGATCTAAATTCCATATATATTGACTCAGATTAAACCAAAAATGTAATATTCCATTATATCATAAGAATAAAAATAAACATATTAATAACATAAAATTTAAATATAAAAAATGTCTGTATAACTTCTTCCAATTAAGGCTCAATTGGTATTTTTGAATTTTGCTTTTTTTTAACAACACTCATCACTGTTCTGAACAGATGACTTCATGCAAATGTCTGTATACCAATTACTTCGCATTGTGTTTTGTTCGTATGTGTGTTGCTTTGTGTTCTGTTTCTTTTTTGTTTACATTCTTCGTTGACATATGCCACGTCTTTAACGTTTCTATAACTACACAAACGTTTTTAAGGCTACGTACATTACGATTTTACGTTTCTTACACTTGACTAATTAACCCTTTATCAATTTCACCCAAGAGACGATCTTCACACTCTTTGAACATTGTTTGCATTATTGCTTGCAACCGCTCAGTTAATTTATCAAATCTCTTGTCCAATATTTGAACAAAGCGAAGTGGAGAATTAGTGTTCCCTAATAGAAGAGAATCACTACGAAGAGAACGAGAATTTTTAGAATTTTTTTTTAAATGTTTTTGTTCTGTTGATATTGTTTGTTTATACATATTTTCTTCTTTATTTACTTTCTTCTTTTTGTTTATATTTTACATTTATTATATATGTTTTGTTTTTTGTTGTATCAGATTGTTTATTGTTTTGAAAAGAATATTTTTAAGATCTTAGCACTTTATTGGCGCGAAAGATTTTGATTTGTTGTTTTTATAATTGATTTGTTTTTTGTTTTGTTATCGTTGTGTAGACTTTTTGTCAGATGTATTTAATTTAATAGATGACACTAATAAAAAATTGTTCTATTGAAATTGTTTCTGTAATTTTTTATGATTTGTATTGTTTATCTTTTACTGTTTTAATTTGGAAGTTTATGTTAATTTCTAGGATCGATTTATAAGGCAGGATTAACATTCAAATAAACAAATTAGTTGTTTTTTTTTAATTTTATTGAAATTATATGAATTCGTAATTAACTTCGATTATTAAATAATTTATTAAGAGAGTTTAGAAAACACATATGTACGCTTCAAATGCAAATTTTGCCATGTTAATAAATAAAATAAATTTTCAGCGTATCTGTTGACAATTTTGTAACAACTCGATGCCAATCCTGTTTATGTCGCCAGGAATGGGAAGTGTGTATCGTCAAACATAAACATGTCGGCGCCCTTGCAGTACTGCAATCAAGAAATAATCTCCTCAAATCTATTTCTAGAGAAGATAAATCGAAAAAAAAGAAAAAATTTTGTATTAATTTAAACACGTTGTAGAATTTCACCAAAATTTTGCCAGGTTGAAGTCTTTCTAATTTCAATCCGCCAGCCAGGAAAGATAAAAATGGAATATGTACCATTCAGGAATAAGTATCATGGTCTAAGATTGTTTAGCGAATTTTTGAGGCCTATTGTTCCTTTACTAAATCGGAACTAGAGCTTTCGACGAACTAGGTCTTCCGCTCTTACGACTATGGGACGAACTAGGTCCACTGATGGATTATTAGGACGAACGAGTTCCGTTATTTTTCTGGGCTAGTGAATCTAACCTTTCCATACATAGACGGACTAGGTCTATTGCCTGGTAAAGGGAAGGTTTAACATCAGCGGCCCGTATTATCACACGTCCACCAGGTATGGTCGTGGATCAATCAACAGTTACAACTTATCGTCTTCGATTTCCCTGGGGTACCACGATACTATAAGCTAAAGTTGTTTTCAATTTTTCGTATTTTCCAATTGGCTTTGTAATTGTTAAACGAGCAGTTGCTAAATCCACAGCTTTCACGTAACCATTATTATCCAAATATAAAATACGAACGCAACCCAAGCGGCATTTAGTGATAGGCTCTATACCTTCGCTTATGGCTGCTGTGAAACCCACTTTAACATCTGCCCATAAATGTTGGCGGTAGGCCATTCTGCCAAAAGATGTATCTATTTCACTCGAGTGGGAATTGGATCCATTTAGCAACAATTTATGTCCCCGATCATTCGGCTTCAAAATTCTCTTAGATTTCCCGCCGACCTCTATTTTCTTGTAACTTGACACATAACTTGAGAGCTTTTTCGAACTCTGCTCCGGTAAAAGTCCGGTTACAATCCAGCCAAATATGCTTTCCTGTGCCATTAGATTTCCTAAAATATTCTTCCTGACTTCTTCCAACAATATGTCAGGGTATACGTCACCACCAATAAGAATATCGATATGACCGCTTTTATTGAATTTCGGATCAGCCAAAGAAATCCACAAATAGGCAGCTAATTTCAAAATTTCAAAAGTCGAATTAGGCGACATCGCAGTCAATTTGAGTAGTAGTAAACCCTTTGCCTTTACTTTAAACCTATCGTCCAAAGGCGAAGTCAGAACAAACGAGCATTGCCTCTGAATTGTATCCACAGAAGCTCCGATTAAATTCGAAACTTTGGCTTCCATTCGAACTGTTGACAATCCTAATTTTTTTTGCAACTTTTCACTACCAAGCTTTGGCACACGGCTAGAACTTATCGTATCCAAAACTATAAGTTCCTGTGAGGATCCAGACACCTCCCGGTGAAGCAAAGTGTGATGTCGCAAATTGCAGATTGAAGAATTTAAATTTTGTCTGCGTTCATTTAACCTGTGACCAACTTCGAAACAGTTAATACACAAGTTGTTCTGCTTTACAACCAAAAATCTTTGCTCAGGTGATCAGTTCAAGAATTTTGGACAGGTGTTTACCAAATGATCCCCTGTGCAGCAGAGATATACCAAAATCGGATCCCAACTAGAGATATCAATATCATGCATCCGAAGAGCTGATATAGAATTATTGATATCTCTTTGGATTCCCTTAATCTCACGAGCAGATTCTGATTTTATCCATGATAGTGTAAAAAGAATCTTCAATTGAGAATTCACCAGTATTCACTTGTTCTCAAACCTAACTCTAAGATTGTTCCAGGGCTCCTGGAACCCATTGGCCGTCAAAGGGCCTCGAGTAAACTGCCGCAAATAAAATAATTTCTCGACAGATAAAATATTGGCACCATTCACATACACCGTTGTGAACATATCCCGGAAGAATGGCCAGGATTTATAGTCACCATGAAATACCTCCATGATACATGGTGGCAACTGTATGTGGTTCCGAAAACCATACCTTGACCATTTGGGAAACGGATCGATGACATCTTAGTTTTATTCACAAATCTTTTTGACATTCGACAGTTGCCAAAAAGTTCCCGGGCCGATTTACAATTATCCTCTAAGTCTACGTTTTCACTGGTAACAAAAGTCTCATATGCGCCCATAACTTTTTCCCATAAAGTCTTACATTCCTCTCTTTGAATCTCAATTGAGAAAGCCGTATTACCTTCCAGAGAAATTGCGTTAAAATCTTTCTCGAAATCTAAGAACAATTGAGAAATTTTCTCAAAAACCATAAGTTCCCTAAATTTTGGCATCTTAAGTTAATTAGAGTTGTGAAGATAAGAAAAGGTCAAACAAATAGTGTAAAAACTTACTATGTTAATATGAATATAACTACAGTATAGTTTAAGTTAACCTTTTCAGTAAAACTTCCTAAAGAATGAAAAGATACTGCGACAGATTCAAAACACTTACCAAACCAACTCTCAAATTTGCGGCTCCAAATTAGTTTTAAGTAACTACTCAAATTGTAGTATGGTTTTAATGGTTCCAAATATTATCAAAATCAGTTTTAAGGATCAACCTGAATGATAATCTGAGCTTATATAAACGAAAATTATACCTACGCTTCTACGAATTATTAGCAGGAAGACTTTCAATTAACTAACAATAATTTCAGCACATTAGTAACCTCATAAACCCAAATTTTAGCAGCAAATAATGAAATATATGCTAAATAAAAAAGTCACACAAAGACAACACGATTACAATATTCCTCACGACTTTCTTTAATCAATTATTTCGACCTTAATGACTCCGTCAAAGTTTTTATCGAAAACAAATATAATTTTTGAAAAAAGAAAGAAACCTTTGTAATCGGTTAATAATCAATATACACTTTGTTTTTAATTTTAAACACTTGATTTGTTAAGCCGTCTAAATAATAGTCAGTGTAAATGAAAAGACAATAGCAACTTCTATATTTTCGCAAAATTGATCATATAATCAAGCAAAATATATACGTCAGATAAATTTCGAAAAATTTCACCGTCTGCGTTCTCCGTCATAAGATTCTTCTAATGTCTGCAAAAACATGATCCGATAGATACTACCGTTCCGACAATAGAATGTTTCAAAAGAAAAATTTACCAAAAATCTAACCAGTAATGTACCGAGCGTACCTGTAATTAATCGTAACATACGGCAGAAATTTATTTAATTGTAAACTACAACCACTTAGATCCGTTTATTTAATGTCTCCTTTAATTTTTAACTAAACATATTTAACTCAAACAAAAATTTTTAATTTATATGTTTCCCTAATATTTTAACCACCAATTTTTCTAAATGTAAACAAAAAAAGATGTGGATTCCAAAAGAAATGTCAAATATATAACATCCATGCCCAAACTACTCTTTACCATATCATTAATGATTTAAATTCAGGATTATTATTAAGGAACAATATTAGTCTCCATAATCGTTTAATTATTGGTAACCCTGTTGCGCAAGACGTAGATTTAAAACTGTGCTAAACGATCGTACATAAGTGGTGATAAGATCTGCTATTCACCAAAGAGTATTATCAATGTATAACAAAATATCGAGTTATCACAAGTATTAAATTGGGTTGATGAATTTGATTTTCACTGTTAAAAACTCAATTCGATATTTCAATATAAATTCGATATTTCAATATAAAATATAACACAATTCTTGGTATTGATGTATTTATAACAGAAAAAACAAGTTGACATAATAATGTATCACAAGAAGAAAACTTTGATTTCTGTATATGATAAATTCATAAAGTGTTTGCTTAATTCTGCTCTATACAAATTATAATACTCCAATTTTATTAAATTATACACTGTTATATGATATACATATAAAGTTCTGTTAGGATCGACAACAAAACTTTATAAGTTAAAAAACAAACAACTTCACCTGGATTAAAGATACTTAGTTACCAAGGTCCAAGATTCGGGTCTTTGGACCAAATGTTTATTTGTGGACTGTAGGGAGAGTGAGTGGTGGAACCTCGGGCGTCTTTTAGTTTAGATGCTCTAGAACAAGGCGTATAATTAAATTTGGTTTCTAAAACAAAACAATAAAAAACAAAACACTATCCTTTGCTTACGAATTGGAACACAATATATTTTTCAATTTGATTTAAACCAATTTATGTTTAATAATATTAACATCACCAAGTTAAATTTACAATATTAAAAACTGGCCAAATGCCAAAAAATTAATTATATTTCGTCTAATTTTATTTATGGAGGTCTAGATCGATCTAGACGATTCAAACGAATGACAAAAAAAATCAAATAAAAAATCTTAAGAGACTAAAACTACATATATGTTAACAAAACTAAAAGTTTAAGGATACATTTTTAGCGCTATCTGTTGACATTTTTGTAACAACTCGATGCCAATCCTGTTTATGTCGTCAGCAATGTGAAGTGTGAATCGTTAAACATAAATAAACGCAGAATTTTATTCTTTCGTTATATAGTTCAAATGGAAATTTATTTTAATTTAAATTTAGTTAGACTAAATACAATATTAAAATATATAAGAATTGGCAACCTATCCATTTCTCTCCCAGTTAAAGCTGGTAATAGTTTGTGGTCCTAAAGCAAGCGCGTAATATTAAAATTACTAATGTAATTTTAGTGTCAAACTCTTATACCTCAACACCTGCAATTGTTAATTCTTTAGGAATAATAATCTTTCATTATTTTCCTTGTTCCCACAATTTGGTCAAGCAAATCGTGAGAATTCATACGTCAGCAGATCTAATATCAGAATAGAAAATATATCATATATTTTTGCCTACACGCGCCAGACAGTACGTAACTCAATATGCGTTTTGCATTGAATAAACGTTGTGCATCTGTCTTTTAATTTTTAATAAATGTATTTTAAATTTTTTTTTTTGTTTTATTTTTTTATTAATGTATTCTATATTAGCTATTATTTAACTGTATTGTTATTAACTTATATAAATAGAATAAACTAATAGATTATAAAGGGTAGTGTACTGCAATCATTCAACTAACTAACTTGTTTTATTCAAAACAGAAACAAAATTTAAATTTGTGTAGCATTTGGATGACCTACCATTTTCTCTATTATTTTTGATTATCCTGGTGTACCACCAGTAATAAATATTTTTCAAACCGTTCATCAAGGCAAACGAGCCTGAAGTACAATCTAAAAAATGAAGCAATCACAGCTTCTCCGCCAGCTCAAAGAGGCTGGCAAAATTATTGCCACCATAATCCGAAACTTCACTAAGGACTCCAGCAGCCACAAAACCTCAGTCTATTACCAAGACCGACAGAAGCGTCTAAAGGACCTCGACAAATCTGATAAGTATTTCACATCAGATTATTATTCCAAAATTCAAGCCCTGGCATTCAAATATATCTCGTTAATGGAACGTGAGCTTGAAAACCAAAATCAAGCGTCAGACCACAAAGGACAGAAGCAAATCACCAGCAGGTGGAACTGGTGGGGACGATGGTCTTATCAGCCTTTCTCTTGGCAAAATGGCAGTACTTTCCCGCCAATAGCATATCTTCAACTCGAACCAGGCCAAGAAGAATCTTATTATGATATCAAAAGAACCACAGTCTCCCGATGTTTCATGTGTAAGTGAGATTCTCATCCGTTATATCGCTGCAAGAACTTCATGCTACGCAGCCCTACAAAACGGCTCAACCCTGTGCAGAAACATAAATTATGTGTCAACTGTTTCAGTAGTGATCACTCAGCCAAAGAATGTACCATTTTAGGCTACTGCCAAAAGTGTGGAAAAACGCAACACACCTTAGTTCATTTGACACAAACGTCACAATTGCGCACAAAACAAAGTACATCCATCAAATTAACTTCTTTCACCAAAGAAGACCGCAAAACTTCAGCGGAACAGGTGATATCCCTTGTTACCACCAAAATCTTAGAAGGCGAAGATATAGCAGTTAGTGATGCATACAAAAAAATCCTATGTCCTGTTAGGGACAGCGTTGTTAAAGGTTAAGGCTAATGGTTTTGAAACCGAATGCAGAGCAATCCTGGACTCAGGATCACAAATCAACCTAATAACCGAACGATTAGTGGCACGGTTAGGACTCCCAGCAAAGGCACATCCATAACAATCAATTGTTTTGGAAAAAACCAAACTAAGGTTCCACACCGAGTCAATGTTATCACTCAATCTCGACTCAACAAATTTTCAGCGCGTTTAGAGGCATTTCTATTGCGGCAAATAATTGCTCCTACATCTGCTCAACTTCCTCATATTGAAAAGTGGTCAATTCTCAGCAATGTGACTTTGGCTGACTCAACCTTCAACCGTCTAGACAAAATCGATATTATATTAGTTGCGGAATATTGCCATCAGTTGCTCGCTGTTGAGCTGACAACTTTTCAGTGCTGCAAAATACGACCTTAGGCTGGATAGTGTCAGGAAAGGTATCTAGTCAACAATTATCAGTTGCAATATGTGGGCTCTTGACTGAAGATGATAAAATGGATATCGGTATTAGACGATTCTAGAAATTAGAGGAGATTGAAAGCACACAACAACAATTGTCATCTAATAACGCTCAATGTGAAGCGCACTTCAATCAATAAACCACACGTGACAAAAACGGAAGATTCATCGTACGACTTCCATTCTGCGCTGAAACATCTGAAACATCGTTCAACCGATTTCTCTCCTTGGAACTCAGGCTATCAAAAGATTCGTCATTGAAAGAAAAATATACACAATTTATGAAGGAATATGAAGTTTTAGGGCATATGACCTAAATCCCTATAGAGAAGATGGAAGGGAGTTAATACTTTGTTCCTCATCACTGCGTACTACGACCTGAAAGCATAAAATAAATGATATTTATAGACATCAGTAACAGTTATAATCTCTGACTCTGAAACGGAATTCAGGTTGGAATGATATTTACAGGAGATATTGCAGATACCAAGTAGAATTTTGGATTTTATTAGTCTTTCTGCGTTAGGTTTGTTGCCTATTGGGAGCAACAGATTGCCATCTCTTAATTCTGATACTGTCCGAATATCAGAGCAAATTAATTTTAATGATCGGTAAACAGAAAAAGAAGAAAATTGTTGCAGAGTTTTGTCACCAGATGTTGCCGATATTACTAGGTATTTCGGATCTGGTTTTTGAATATTTGGCAAATCAGGGAAGGATTCTAAAATATTCTAATGTGTGCATTTCTTTTTTGTGCGGGGGATTCCACTAATAAGGAAAACCGGTTGTCCCCCAAATTGGGCGGACCGGACATATCAACTACTCGATACCGTGAAAGTAATTTAAAGTCACTTGTCGAAAACTTATGGTAATCACTGCATATTAAAAAAGGATTTTAAGAATAAAGCAAAACTGAATCACAACGAGATCAAAGGAAGTTAATCGTTCAAAGCAGACGTTAGTCGATAACTGAGTTTTTAGAATTATTTTTCTTTTAAATTAAACAATTTATAATTTAACACTTACAACACTTACAAAATGAAACTGGTGAAATATGTAAATAAAATTCAAACCAAATTACAAAAAAACCCGAATTTCGATAAGCAGTATGAACCGCACTGATTATATTTTACATCTGGGAATTCAATTTATTTTATTACTTCAGTTTACTTAAGACTAACTTATCTATAATATATAATTACGGTTATACTTCTATTCAGCACAACCGTTAGTGTTTAGTGAACAGACAAACAACAAAACCGTCGGGTTAAATGACCTTGCAAGGCCAATATCTTTAATCCTGTTAGGACCGAACATACAGGCCCCATTGAAGGACTGAATATCTACTAATTTTTAGACCGGGCGTTTATAGAAGCCGTTTCGAGTTCTTACCTTTGCCAATCTAACCTTGCCGTTTTCGCCTTTGATTACGGCCACGACTCTCCCGGTCAACCATTGCTGTGGCGGGCGATTGTCTTCGTGGACGATTACCACTTGTCCTTCTTCCAGATTGGGCATTCCTTGTTGCCACTTGGTGCTGCTCTGTAGTCCAAGGATGTAGTCCTGGGACTTCAACGCTTGCATAACTTCGCTTCTTTGTCTTTCACGTCTTCTGCGAATTCTGGCAGCATCGAACGCAGACCCTCGTCTATTAGTATATGAGGTGTCAGGGCTTCTCCGCCGTTGGAGTCTGGAGACAGCGGCGCAATTGGACAGCTGTTGAGCACCGCCTCTACTTCTGCGAGCATTGTTGCCATCTCTTCTTGGATGAGCAGTGTGTTGCCGACGGCTCGCAGAAGTAGGAATTTCTTTTGTTTGACGGCGGCTTCCCATAATCCTCCGAAAAGCGGCGCCCGCGTTGGTATGAAGTTGAACTGCATACGACTTGGCGGCCTGTCGACTCTTGTCGAACGCACATTGCAGCTCTTTCAGCACGCGGCTGGCTCCGACGAAGTCGCGTTGTCGCAGTGAACTTCCTTGGGTACTCCTCTCCTGACAGCAAACCTTTTAAAAGACATAATATAAGCATCAGTGGAAAGATCAGATACTAATTCCAAATGTACTGCATTAGAAGTGAAACACACGAAAATCGCTATATAAATTTTTAATGGTGGTCGCCCACGTATTCTCAAAGACACGTCAATAGGACCACAGTAGTCGACTCCGACTATTAAAAATGGTCGCGAAGCTCTCACTCTATTAGTGGGTAAATTTCCCATTATTTGGGACAGCTTCGGTTTATAGCGGAAACAATGTAACTATTCTCTTGCATTCTTCTTTCGCATTTATCAACCAAATATTTTCCCGCAAAAGAGCTATAGTGCTTTTGTACCAGCATGGCAATTTTCCAAATACAAGTTGCACAAATAGAGCGTGACAAAGCTATTTCCTTTCGGTAATAATAGCGGAAACTTGGTATTGTACTTCAAGCCTGCATCCAGCAGTCTTCCACCTACCTCTGAATATTAGAGGGCAAATCAAGAGATATCTGAATTCTGTTTATCTCCTCAGAAAAATTAGTTTTCTAGATCGTTTCGACAAGTCGAAAGAAGGATCATTTCATATCATTTGCAGTAGGTGGACAATTTTTCTCAACCTTGCGTTTTTTCAAGATATCAACATACCTAATCACCACCGCAGTGACTCGTAATAATTTGCTGTACTTTTCTATTAGATCCAACAAGCATTTTTGTGGATCCTCTACCAGATTGGTTGCTTTATATATATATAAATAAAAAAAAAGAACATGTTGATGATTTTTTTTGAAACAAAATATGTAAAAGAAAATTTTACTTAAAAGTTAAAAGTAAAGAAAAATAAACCCTAAAAAAAAGTACTTTAACAAGAACAAAAAGTTAAATTGTTTCAACAAAAAAATAACAAAAACATTAAAAAAAACCTTAATAATAAAGTAATAATTAGTTTTTGGTTTAAAACAAAGAAAAATATAAAAAGAACACCTACCTGGGAGTCGCATCATCCGCTACCTACCACTTCCTGCCACACATCAGCTCCATCCGAGTCTTCAATAGTCATTATACATCTGCTCGGAGATCATCCGCTACTTACCATTTCCTGCCACACATCAGCTCCATCCGAGTCTTCAATAGTCATCATACATCAGCTCCATCCGAGTCATCAACAATCTTCACTCAGCCGCATTGGGTCATTTCAATCGTCAGCATCTACAGATAGTTAACAGCTTTTAATGTATGGTAAAGCCAGATATTCGACTAACCTTGACAAGAGACTGACCGACCTAGAACCGAACAAAAAGAAAAATTTTAATCTTAAATTTAATAAATATAAATAGGTTTTTTTGTATATATGTATAAACCAGCCCCTTAAATTAAGTGCGCATCCGACCCTTATAAAACGAGCTCAAGTTATTAGGATTAACGTTTCATTTAGGCGTCCTATTGATCTAAAAAGGAAGAAAACGAATTTATAAAGTAATGAAATATATATTTTGTAAAGAAAGAAAAAAACCATTAGAAAATTTTAGCGGTTCTGACAAAAAAAAATGTCGCTCGAAGCTTTAAAATTACACTAGTTTTTTTTAGTTCTTATTATTTCTCTTGACTTCACTCTAATTTAGAAATCATTTGTTTTTTTTTTTTCTATTTTATTAAACCTTGGATTTTCATATTGACTTCCTTTTAAGAAAAGCTTTAATCGGTATTGTTTATTTTTATACAAACTTTTAAGGAATTTTATTTAAAATTTAGTTCTCTAACTTTTAATAAATTAACCTTTGTAACGTTTTGAAATGAATTTTTAAGATATTCCGTTCTTTTTCTTATTAATAATGAGTGGTTGATTTTAGACAACAGGTAAGTCAGCAGGTTGATGGTAGGATAAACGAAGGGTGAGCTTGCGTTCGGGATAGCTCTAAAAGTCTAGGCTATCATGGTGGGATTCTTTTGGATTCCTGTGGGTGGGTATTAGAGCTTCAATGACATCTCCAAGCTCTCTCCACATATGTTGTGCGGCTCTAGTAAGTATCTCTTCTCCATTTAGTTTCCGTTGTTATTAAATTCACTTTCGGGTCCCTCAGTCCTAGAGGATCAACTAATCGAGAAGAAACATATAATACATTTCTTTTCGTCGATTTCAAGTCCTTGAAAGAATTCTCCAAATGAAACTTTAATGAATCATTCTTCGGAGTCCAATGTAAGCCCAAAGCCTTAGCAGAATCGGAATCGCTGTGCAATAGCTTTTCACTTTGCAGAGTACTGATAAAGGATGATTTGAAAACCATTTCGCAATATTAAAACCATCTGAATTTAGGATTTTAGTGACTTGATTACGAATTGTAGTCAGATCCTCTTAGCTTTCGCCACCGGTTAACAAATTATCAACGTAGAAATCACTGCGAACAACTTTCGAACCAATAGGCAAAATCTCTGCATAAATCGCTCAATTCAATCAGACATCTTATAGCTAGAAATGCGGCAGATGCTGTGCCATAAGTTACAGTGTTTAATCGAAACACCTGTAAGCTATCGGATGGATTCTGTCTCCAATAGATTAGTTGAAAATTCCTATCATTCTCGTCGATTAAAGCTTGACGATACATTTTCTCGATATCTGCAGTGATTACGTACCGATTAAGCCGAAAACGGATGAATGTAGAATACAATTCTTCTTTAATAGTAGGACCGATCATTAGCAGATCGTTTAGTAGTTGTGCTTTGAGGCCGCAGAACACATTGACGGGGAATGAAATAGTGAGGAGAATTTGGCATATTATCTAAAAGTGACATATGTCCCAAATTTAAATACCCTTCATGAAGTCATGATACATATATCTTATTGTGTCGTCCTTGTGCAGTCTTCGTTCCAACGAGATAAATCGTCTTTTCGCGACTTCGAACGAAGAAACCAACAATTTTGTATCAGACTTGAAAGGCAGTGAGACCACAAATCGTCCTGACGCTAAACGTCGTATAGAATTTTTAAAGTTATCCTCACATTATTCGAAGAAGATAAGCAAATCAATTTTCCATGTTTTGTGGAAGCATGGATCAGCTAACTTTATGTTCCTAGAAATATGTACATACATAATTGGCCATTACAACCCTTCAGTCAGGATTATGGCCTAGCTTCTCACACCACTTATGTTGTGTGTGCTAATTTTATACATGAGTGGCGGGACCTACAGTTTAAAGTCGACTCCGAACGACAGATTTTTTTGAGAAACTTTTCATGACAATTTTATTTACTGTCAGAGTTTTTGCCAGAAATCTGCTGAGAGGAAGTCGCCGAAGAAATATTTTTTTCATATTTCGTTTTTGATGTCTGACCGGGGATTCGAACCCTGGCCTTTCGTCTAATAAGCCAACACACTACCTACTAGACTACGGCGACTTCTAGAAATATGTAAGCCGGTTGTATTTATAACACTATTAGGTTGGAAAGTAGTTGTTGAACTCAATACCCAGCATTTAGAATTAAATTGAGTAGAGTTAACCCTCGACATAACAGTTAAATTAACGCTATATTTCGAAAGTGAATTTGTTTCACTAATGCCAGTTAGTCTGCCTCCTGCTCTTTTTAATCGTAGTAGCTGCGCAAGTTCCACAGTTATCAAATTTAGATGAGATCCGGAATCCAAAAGTACTCTTGCTGGTATTAATTCACCAGAGCTACTTCGTACACTGACTACTGCTCTCGCGAAAATAACTCTTTCATCGGACGAAGAATAACTCACCCATCTATGTGAAGTCGCTGCTTGTTCAGTGTAGTTATTATTTGCACTTGCGCTTGTGTTGTACCTATGCAGCAATGAATTATGGGAGCTACCACAAATTTTGCACTTGTCTTTTGAGACAATTTATACATACTGGCTCAGCAGTGAATGATGGGCAATTGTTCATACTATGCTCAACAGATTTGCAAAATAAACATTTGTCAGCAGATGGTTTGGATTTCGATACATTTAATGAAGCTTTATTCTTCCTTCTCGAAAAATGTTCGGTTTATTGATCATCAAACCTCGGCCTTGAACTTAAAGACTAATCAGCTGCAATATGCTAATAACGTTTGTTCAAGGCGCGAAATGGAAATTTCTCGAAATCGAGTTGTTCTTTCCATTGTGACAAGATCTACCTTTGACATCACTAAATGTATAAGAATGGTATTTGTGATCTTTTTATCGTCGCCAATTGACAATAAAGAATCATAGATTGCCGATACCATGTCTATCATGCTTCGCAAAGCAATAGCTGAAGTTGTTGAGATTTGTGGCAAATCGAACAGTTTTCTTATACTGTCAAAAAATATAAGACATTCATTGTCATACACCTTCTTCAGACTTGCTATTGCTTTGGGATAATTTTCTTCAGAAATCTGAAAAGCTTTTACTGTACCGAAAGCTTCGTCGGACAAGCATGATATTAAATGATTGAACTTCTCAATACCTGTCAACGTCGGATCATTGTGAACCAAGTTCTCGAACAAACACATAAAGTTCTTATAATCGAAATATTTTCTGTTAAACTTGGGCAGTTTCATGTTCGGCAGCCTCGACTGGTATGGTTGCCCTAAAAATGACATTTCTGGCACATTCTTAGCCAGGAGACTCAAAAACAATGATTTAGTGGTCACACAAATGTCTTTAAGCTCAGCTCAGTCATTGTTTTCTGGATCCAAATTATACACGTCAGACCGGAGCTTCATAGCTGGTTCAATATAATTTTTTAATATGTCGAGTCGTCATTCCAACTCGATCCTGTCTCTTCCTACTAGTCATTTTCAATCAACTTATGAACTCAAAGCAAAGCAAATATAACCAAATCTATTTATTAGTTAAAGAAAATTTTCAATGGAATAATATATTTAAGGAAATTATCAAACTCTCGTCGGTTGCAGTATATTCGGATTTGTTGCCTATCTCAGTTCGCGCTTATGTAGATACTGGTTCCACAATCAAAATAGTTTAGTGACAATATAGATGTATTCACCTCGCAGCCTTTGATAAATATAAAATTTATCAAGTCAAATTCTCTAATAACGTATTTATTATAATAAAACGAGTACAATGTACGAAATTCGAAGGTAGCGTGAACACGAGATCGATTTTGTACTGAATTATTATCTGAAAATTGAATTTCGTAGACAGTGTGAATAGATACACTATAAGCCGCTGTGAAGTGTATATACTGTCAGTGGTTAAGGAACTACGGAAGAGAACACTGATCATATGAAATTTACATTCAGCGAATAAATAGAACACAAGAATGTAAACAACAAGAAACAATTTTATTAAAGTTAAAAAAAGGACCCAAATATTTTCGTGTTTTAATTTTCTTACTAAAATATAAATTTTTTAAAATCGAAATACCGACGGTAAAAAAGTATGGATAATAAATATATAATAATAATAAGAATATAGAATAACGATAATATATAATTCGCGAAAAATTCAAGTTCGTTGTGGTTGTTTCCAACGACAACAACAACACATACGACTTATCAATATCTTAAGGGTGGATTTTATTTATGTATGTAAATTTCAAAGTTTGAAGTGTAAAATATATATTTCTTTTTGTGGCAGTTTTTGAGTAAATTTTAAAAACCTCTTAAACTTGATCACAAGTTTAAGGTAACAACAGAAATATATTTTACACTTCTTAGCCCTTGAGAGTCAGAACTACTCCCTTTATTCCTTTCATCTCGACATAAGATACACCTGAACGTCGGGGCATCTGGATGAGTTTTCTGGTATAGAGATGGTTAGTGCTGATATACTGAAAGATTTCCCAAGCTTTGATGATGATGTTCTCTTTTTTATATATATACAAAAGCAGATGTTTAGTACTGTGGTATTTGTTGGTAGATTTTCCTTTCTTTTTGTTTTTCGATGTGTTTTGGTTTATGTTTTAATTAACAATTTTCTTTTTTATTTATAAATTATGTATACTTTAACACTTTCAATTTTATTGTATTTTTTATTCACACAAAATCTTTTTTGCATATTAATTATTAACAATAATAATAAAACGCTTTTCTTTTATATTTTTTGTTATTCTTTGGCATCTTTACTGTTTAATAGACACTTCTTGTTTTCTTGTAGAATAAATATTCTCAGTGTATATATACAGAAGCAAAACTGTTCAGATGTCTTGTATTAAGAAAGTAAGGTAATGCAAGTAATACAAATATAGGTGTATTATCAAATATATGTAGTTTTTTAATTTTATTGAACATTATTCTAAATTATAAAGAACAAAAACTTATATAAATATCTTAAAAAAAATAAAAAAAATATAAAAAAACCAAAAATTCACCATTTGGACACTTTTGCACCGTTTGCGGGGTTTGTTGAAAATCATTAATCGTTGCCAATTTAATATTTCGTCCAGAGGCCTTTATTTTTAATTACGCTTTCAATACGTTTTGACATACTCTCCACCAACTTTTGGATGGTAACACGGTCAAGTGATCGCCATTTATGTTGTATTCCCTCCGAAAAGCTTGTCAACATTTTTTGGTGGGTTTTCATATGCTATAAGCTTTCTTTTAACAATTGCCTATAAATTTTCTATATGATTCAGGTCTGAGCTTTGTGCAGGCCAGTAAATCATCCCAAAAGTTTGATTTTGTAGCCAAATTTTAACTATTTTGGCAGCTTTTAACTATTTGAGGGTCGACCAAGATTGCTTTCTGATGGTGATGCACATTGAACGTTTGTTACATCATAAGGCCACCAAAACACTTTATATTTTATACTTTACTTCAGTTTACTTAAGACTAACTCATCTATAATACATAATTACGGTTATATTTCTATTTATATTTTATATTTTACTTCAGTTTACTTAAGACTAACTCATCTATAATACATAATTACGGTTATATTTCTATTCAACACAACTGTTAGTGTTGAGTGAACAGACAAACAACAAAACCGTTTTGTTAAATGAACTTAAAAATATTGACCTTTCAAGGCCAATATCTTTAATCCTATTAGGACCATAATCAGTACTTAGTAATAACAAAATGTTTGGTGAAACATCTTTAAGATAGAACTGAAAACACTGTAAATAATTTTATATAGATATTACCACTAGGATAGATACAATTAGAACATATTTTGACAATTATTTACCGTAGTGCTGACACGTTTTCTGTTTCAGTCTGATTTTAGCACAGACACATTTTGCACAACTTCAGATGTTACTTTGCCAACTTTAATAACCAGGTTGATGACACAGCCCTCGCAGCTATGGTGCAATTGTAATCTTTAATAATAGTTTTGAAAGCACTGAATAAAGTGCAATTTAATTGATTTGATTTCGTTCTATTGTCCTCGAACTGTCCACATTTCTTCTTTTCTTTCTTTTGCAACATATGTGTGTATGGAAACCAGAGGTTACCAAACATTTTTTGGTCGTGTAGTAGGGAGTAAGAAAGAGAAAATAAGATGAAAGTTATTTATTTACCGCCGTAGAAAAGTGTTAAGTCTCAGTTACTCTACCGTAACGTAATATAATGTAAAGTAACAGTAACGTCTACTGAATGTAAAAATGTAAGTGCAATTTTGGAACGTAAAAACGTGTCATATGTTTTTATGTAAACAAAACAGCAAAAGAAATAATCAAACATAAATAAAGAAATATAAATTGCAAAATGTGAAAGACAAAATTTTAAATGTGGATTTAGGAGACATGTTTTTAAGTTTGAGTTTTTTAAATGTTTTCAAAATGTATAAGCTAAAAATAAAAAACGGCGCCGTTTAGAAGGCAGAGTGTTCGCCCGACTAATTGGGACTATAACAAAAAAGTTTTTATGAAAATGAAAGAACTGGATACAGAAGAATTCTTTAAACATATAAGAATGTATTGTAATGCATTTAATTTATTATTAGCTTTAATTGGTCATGAATTAAAGAAGCCGAAACAAAGAATTGGCCCAGAAGAGAGGCTAGCAATAACTCTTTTGTAAGTTAATAAATCCTTTTCAGATAGTTATGAAAGTTATATAATGTAATTTTTTATAGATAATTAGGTCAAGGATGTTCCCTACAGTCTATTGCCTGGAGTCACGAGCTTGGAAAAACTACGGTCCACAAAATTGTTTTGGAAACGTGTGAGATATTATGACGTCTTTTGTCTTCTATTTATATTAGCGAGCCTTCAACTTAGCAATACGAAGACATCGCAAATGATTTTAAAATTATAATTGTGTGAGCGCAATAGATGGGAAACATATAGCTATCAAGTGTCCCAAAAATTTGGATCCATGTATCATAATTATAAGAAATATTTTAGCACAGTACTAATGGGAGTCTGTGATGTAAAATATACATTTATATCTGTAAATGTTGAAAGTTATGGCTGCCAGAGCGATGGTGGTAAATATAGAATTTGATATACATATAAATTTAAGTCTGAAAAATTATATTGAAGATTTATTTCTCTACTACTTAGGAATATTTCGTTTATCCCAATTTGGAAAGTCTATAATCACAGGCAAAATACCAGTACCAGCCAATAAACCCCTGCATTTCACATGCTCTTTCCCTTTCCCTCATTTCTTCATTGGAGATGCAGCTTTCCCTTTACATAATAATTTGATAGGCCCATACTCCGGTTCGAACCTCGATACAAAAAAAAAACGAATTTATAATTACAAACTTTCCAGAGCCCGGAAGGTTATAGAAAATTGTTTCGGCATATTATCCGCTCATTAGAGAATATTGCTTTTTGACAGTTTACCAGAAAATGTTGATAAAATCGTACTAGGATGCATTGTTCTACATAATTTTATTATGCTAAACGACTACAAACGTTGGTATTTTCCTAGTAGGTTTGTAGATCATGATATGGAAAACGGCTTGATAGAAAAAGGTGGCTCGAGAGACGAACTAAGGGCCAGTGGTAATAGACCTTTACGATCATTTTCTACACACATCAGAAGACCCACGCAAACAGCAATGGAAGTGGGGGAAAGATTGGCAGATTATTTTTGCGCACTTTCCTTTCAAGAACGAATGATTTAATGTATGTGCACATAACATGATGAGAAATTCATTTATATGAGTACTAATGTAACGGTAACAAAAACCTTCAGCTGTTTCTTACTGTTGCGGTTACATTCCGTTACGGCTGAGTAACTGAGGCTTAACTAACCGGAATGTAAGAATCTGTAAAAAATAGAATTTTCTTACATTATTACGTGACATCTGTTTAGCAGTGTTAACAACATGCCAAAATTAAAAACCACCAAAACTGGAAATTGAAATTATAAACAGAATTTAAATTTTGTACGCATGTAATATTTGTCTGTATGTGGAATTCTCTTTAAATAAAACATGACATATTTAAATAAAACCTAAATTATAATTTATTTCATTATTAGCTTTTATAATTTAAAATAAAAATAAACACTATTTCACAATTGCATTATGTAGGTAGAGATTCTTTTTATTTTCAATTAGAAAAATATAGTTATCCATTTTCAACAAATTAAAGCGTTCGAAAAGCATTTCAGTTTGCATTTTACTTTTACTAGAGAAGATGAAAACGTTTTAACATTCTTAGAAACCTAACCTATTCCTGTAGGATAAACGATTCCACTTGCTTGTCTACTTATATGGAAAATATAAACAACAGCATTAAATTTTTTGTTTGTGTGAAGGTGAAATTATTTGGCTTACAGAAATGGTATATAAAACTTTTAATAAGTACCTTTAAACAAATATAAAATCGTTGAAATGAATCTAAAAACAATGTAGTGATAACACTGCTGACAACAGCTGAATTAAAAAAAAAACAAAAGGCGCCATATTATAAGTTATAAAAAGTAGAGGGAACGAAGTGTTTAAAATTATTATTATTATTAAATTTGTTTGAAAACATTTAAAAACTCAAACTCAAAAACATGTCTCTGAATCCATATATAAAAAATTGTCTTCCATTTTTTGCAATTTATATTTCTTTATTTATGTTTGTTTATTTCTTTTGTTGTTTTGTATACATAAAAACATGACACGTTTTTACGTTCCATATTGCACTTACATTTTTATATTCAGTAGACGTTACTGTTATATTACATTACATTACGTTACGGCTGAGTAACTGCAAACCTTGAGCAAAGCGGTTGTTTTATTTCTCTTGTGCGCGTGCTACATAAATAAGAACATTTCATATCTAAGGATAAAACTTATAAAAAAAAAGGACTTTGGGCGAACATTTAAACAATTAATATTTTGCGGAAAGATGATTCCACTGTCAACCCTTCTTCTCGTAACCAACACAGGCGTAATCAGCTCACTTTTAGCGCAATTTTTCATTACACTTCGAGACGGAAATGCGTGAGCAATAAATGGGTATCTGAAATTGGTTCGTGAAGTAAAACTGAAAGATTGCGACGTAATTGCTAATAACTTAACAGTCCTGGTTCAAAACCACTTGCAACTAAGTCAGAATAAAAATGTCATATAGTAGTATCCTTCACAGCTCTAAGAGAGACTTATGGAACACAAAGGTACAAAGAATAGAACACGTAGATCAATCGATTGGATTGACTTTTATATTTATAGCATGCACACAAGAAATAAAACTAGTTGATCGTTCAACGTTTATAGCGAGACTGATCTCTTCTTTATTGAGTATAATAAGACCAAAACATTTTTTAACCAAAATTAAAATAAAAAATAACCAAATAAGCAAAAAATAACCAAAATTTTTTTTCATATAAATGTATTCGTTTTTAACAAATTTAAGGTTTAATACAAAAATTTTACTTTTTTCCGTGTAGTTAAACTACAAATAATAACCCAGCCAGAATTTTGGAAATTTTTAACCAAAATCGAGACTTTGATTTCTCTGTGCGATTAAAAAGATAGAATAAGCGCTCATTTTCTGATCATAAACGATACTTTTGTTGGGAGAAAAAAGTGACTACCCGCAACTCTTCTTAAAACGTCATTTGTGAGTCATTTTCTATATTAGTTTAGAGCAATTTCGACCCTTTTTCTAGTAGTGTTATGATCATTTTCGAATCGCTTTCCGATCATTTATTATTCTTATCTACCTTCGTTTATGATTCTTTTTCGAGTCGTCTTTAAGTCATCGATTTCTGAAGGTGCTGTTGGTTCTTATCGTACACTCGCTTTCGGCCGGGAAAATAAGACAAAGCTTGACTATTTCTGTGTACAGAAATATCTTATTAATAATCTGGATTATTAATTTCTGATTGCTATACAATTTTTTATTGTATCGAACTCATTTTACTCATAGGCGCGAATCATTTTTAAGTCCTTCTTAATCGTGTAGCCGACTAATAAGTTTTTGATCACCAAAAGTACTCTAAAAAGACTCAGCCAGCTGATTCTTCCAAAAACAATCTTCCAAATGCTAGCTGGAAAATTAAGGTTTTTATTTATATTGTATTAAAAATTTTTTTATAAAATAATTGATTACATCTCAGTTTAAAGCAATAAAATAAAAATTGTAGTTCCCTAAGATATTCAATATTTAAAAATACATAAAGTATGTTTATATATAAATATTGTAAGGTTTGATATACAAATTATTGTACTTCAGTGCTTGTCTTTATGATAATTATCAAATTAATATATAAAATAAATAAAAAACAAAACTTGTATGCGACTCTTTGCATAATAAAAAATTAAAAACAAACATATAAGAGAACGTTATAAAAACGCTTAAAGAAATAAATGCTAACGATTGCAAAGCTTCTAATGCAAATTTTCAAATAAAATTATAGAAGTAATTGCTGTATTAACGATATTAAAAAAAGAACCAAAATGAAGAAAAAATACACATTTACACATTAGAAAAAAAATAACCAAATTTGGTTAAAAATAACCAAAATGGCAACGCTGAATAAGATAATGTTAAACAATATTTCTTATATGCATAAAGAAATTTATAAATGTTAATTAGA
Source organism: Sarcophaga bullata (assembly GCA_005959815.1). NCBI lineage: Eukaryota > Metazoa > Arthropoda > Insecta > Diptera > Sarcophagidae > Sarcophaga > Sarcophaga bullata. The sequence continues at coordinate 59,831 of QOCX01000819.1, forward strand.
AAATATAACTGTTGTTTAACTACGATTCTTAAATGTATATGATTTCATAGTAATGCTTGTTGGATATAGGGAAACCTGCCAAATAGGGAAATATACCACATATATTGGGTATGTGGTATAATGAAACGTACATGCATTGCTTAAAAAATACGTGTATTCTTTTCTCATTTATACTTAAGACGAATGGTTTCACACTATTGTCTGTTTATATGGAATACACGAACAGTATCATGTGTTCGTATGAAATCGTTACAAAATCAGGCCTAAACATTTACAACACTGTCAGCGTTGCCAGTAATTTATTCTAAAAAACTTTTTATTTCTGAAAAAAACCTTGCTTTTACAAGAAGAAACTTCTTTTCTACGAAAGTACTAAAATTTTAAAAGAAAATACTGGTGTCTAGTATGTCTGTTACTTGGTTTTGTTCCGAAACCATGGGTGAATCCAGCTTAAATGATATTCTGTGTTTAGTGTATGTTCATTTTTGTTTTTTATTTTATGTGCTCATGATTCTTACACACATGTGCGTGAAAGCAGAGAAGAATGAGTGGAGTAGTATTCACAGTTTATTAAATAGATGTACACATTTTGAAGCATATAAAAATATATATGAGTTCACAACAGTAAGGCTGGATTCACCCATGGTTTCAGAACAATATGTTTATTCTGACAGCACTGTTCAATTGTTTTGGAACAAAAATTAAAATTAAACTAATTTAAGCTGAAATTGTTCCGACCAAAATTTACTCTCTTCCTCTCTCTCTCTCTCCCTCAAAAAGAGGAACTTCACACTCCATATAAAAATTCAGCTTAATTCATTTTATAGTGCGTGTACAATTTTGTGTTTTAGTAACATTCATGCAGGTCTCTACTCTATATCAAAGAAAAAATATCGGTACATGTAGCAATATTGTTTATGATCAGCAGTGAAGAACAGAACTGCACATACAAGTGTACGTATAAATTACAAAGAATTACGAAGTACTGTTCATTCTATTTCATTTTTTGTTTGTTTTAATATAATTCAAAGGTTTTCAAATAAAAAGAGATGTTTATTTTCTTTTGCCCTGGGCGTCTAATGAGCAGAGTGCTAGACTATTATCGTGAGGATCGTTGGTTCGATTCCCACAGAGACACCAAGCATAAGGTCTAAGATAATCGTAAATAATTAAATATAATTTTAAATTGTATTGTATTGAGATTTTTAGTAAGCGAAAGTGTCGATTTTTTCCCTACAATTTTTTTTGGACTTAAAGTGACAAAATTTGTTACGCTTAAGGCTATGACACTAATAAATAAGCAGAAATTCTTAGAAAAAGACATACCAGTCAAGCCGCCATAGTTTCTGATTCTGCTCTGCAATTTAATTCAGACTATTCAGGCTGAATAATAGTCATACTTTGAACTCCACATTATCTAATTTCATTGAGTTTCCAAATCAAATTGCAATACTCAGTCTTATTAGTGAGATAAGTTTTCCTCAAGAAAGCATAAAACTTATCAATATCTTCGAGATAGTTACGGATATGAAGGGCAGTAATGAATCTGTGTTGATAACAGATCTTCAAGAAATTAAAGCTTTCATAGGTATGAACTATATTGTTGGGAATCTATCATATGTTACCTACCATGAGAAGCTGCTGGACAAGATACGCGTGTGTACGCGCAGCTTCTTTTATTCATTTTTCAAAAATAAATTTATATTTCTGCAGCAATAAGTTCCAACACCATTAATATCGTCTGACTTTTGTACAATTTTGATTAATTATTGATTATTCCATATCAAGTTCTCAATCAGCCATGAATCAGTTTGTCTGAAAGGACGGTCGTGAACATTTTTGCTTTTTTGGAGCAGAACAGTTTTGTCATTTGTCAAGTTTTCCATTTTTTCCAAATTTTTTGAGTTTGCATTAAATTTTGTTTTCTAGTAAAACAAGTTTTTTCAATAAATTTCAATTTTCAATTTTTTCAATAAATTCAATAATAGTAACAAGAAATATTAACATTTTGAAAAAAAAAATTTTGTATTTTATAAACCACGGGCAAAGGTGGCAAAGAAACAATAACAGAGGGAGTAACATAAACACCGATATATCCGGTGTATCCCACAAAAAAATCGATGAAAACGATGTTTTGTTAATTAATGATGAAAGTAATTTCAAATATTAATATTCCATAGATTAATAGACTGTTTCGATGGAATGAGGTAAGAGGAAGATTCGTCGGTGCCAATGCTAATTTGATAATATGTTCACACGGAAACTGAACATTTTCATTTCATTCATATTTCGGAGCCCAGATATGAGTGAAGCAACATGTTTCGTTATATAAAATTTGTTTCATTTTGAAACTACTTGCGAAATACGAAGAATCTATTGTCCCCTCTAATTTTTATTGTACGTTATCGCTAGATTATCTGGTCAAGCTGCCAAAAAAATGTATCTGAAAATATTTTTAATGACAAAAAGGTTTGAAGAACAAAGTATATAAATGAAAAACATGTGTTTTAGATTGACGTTTGGATATGCTACGCGATAGGTTATTTTAATTTGAGAGCGAAGTAGTCACTTAAGAGTCACTAAGATGTTACGAATGCCATTCTATTTCATGTGGTGATGGAGAGAGTGGACGAACCAGAGTTTTATTGTGAGATAACGAATAAAGCTCATTATAGTCAAGCGATATTAAATTCCTCGACTAGGGTGAACTTAATGTGTGAGAATTCAACCCAGAGGTTTAGGCGATGAAGAAACAGTTATTAAGAAGGATGCTTTCGCTGCGATTAGTTCAAGGTTAACTAATCTAAAATTTTATGTTTTACCAACATATGCTAATACAAAGTCAACAAGTGCTAAGCTTAGAGTAACTATTAAACAAAATGAAGTCTGTTGCCCTAGCCAAATTTACCGATTTAAATACTTTGTTAACTGTAATGATGCCCATTATCAAGTGGTGTTGTGGAGACCTTCCACTGAAGGCAAGTTGAAGGCATATAAATTGCGGACTATCATGACATTACTTCTGTCTCTCATTTGGACATAAGGTCTTTAAGAAATTGGTACAGATTATGTCGTTAAATATTCTATAGGTCAGGTAAAAATTATATCTGATTTCTATGTTGATGATTTCACCTGTGGATCAGACAATGAAAATGCAATAGAATGCCCTAAATTTGTGCCAGAGGTTAGTAAACGAAAATCATTTCGATTTGATGATAATGCAATTCTATAAACACACGGGTACCTTTCATAGATATAAGATATATTTAGGTATATTTTTCCTCTTTAGATAGCAGTATAACCAGAAGAACAGTGTTGGCAAAAGTATTAGAGCTATTTGATACCTTCAGTGTTCACACGAGAGAACAAATTCGTACATTCATAAGCCTGCCTTCCAATATCCATAGCAAACATAATAATATTAACATCCACAACACATATCAACGTTCGCAATACACAACACACATCAACATCTTCAACGTAATTATTTAGATCCTTGTTAAACAGTTGACTGTCGATCCTCAAACAATACTAAACATAAAACCCAATTAACGTAGGCGTGTGCGAAAAGTTATTTACTTAGAATATCAAATTAATATAACATACATACGTGTTTAACTATTATTATTTCCCCGGTCAGACATCAAAAACGAAATATGAAAAAAATATTTCTTCGGCGGCTTCCTCTCAGCAGATTTCTGGCAAAAACTCTGAAAGTAAATAAAAGTTCCATGAAAAATTTCTCAAAAATCTGTCGTTCGGAGTCGACTTTAAACTGTAGGTCCCGCGACTCATGTATAAAATTAACTCACACAACATAAGTGGTGTGAGAAGCTAGGCCGTAATCCTGACTGAAGGGTTGTAATGGCCAATTATGTATGTATGTATTATTATTTCTTTTGTTTTTTTTTTTAACAAGCAACACGTTCTCTATTGTTTAATTGTAACTTACTAACTGTAAACTTCTACAAATATTATTCTTATATTTAATATTTTTGAAAAACGTATTTTTGTTTAGTCAGCACATGCGCCGACAGCTTTAAAAAATATATGAGACAAAACAATAAAAAAATAATATTTAATATTTTTGAAAAAATTTGTTCTCACGAAAAATATGCTGACAACATGTCCGCATGTCTTTACATCATTTGCTCATAGGGAAAAATAAGAATTGTTCTTAACTCCTCTCCGCCTAAATTCCAAACGTCCTCGTTTGAATCCTCTAACTTCTGTTCAAAAATTTTATTCAAACCTTGAATTGCCAAACTGGATAAATTTACATCGTTATTCAATTTAGGTGCCCGATAATTGTTTAATTTTAATACTATTATAATTATTAGTACTATTACAAAAGCTATTATACTACTTATTGATAAACTAATTCTATTGCCTGTTTTGAGAAGGTTGATGTGTTCGATGTTTTTCTCATTAATTTCTTTTATTATTTCCTCTGTTCTGTTAGCTATGGATTTTTGTTGGAGTATGATTGGTAGTGGTTTGTTACTGCTTATTTCTTTAGTCTCATAGGTTTTACCGTCTATTACAAGTGTTGAGTTGTGATGACGCATGACGAATGTTCCATTCAATGCTTCATCGTCTATCATGGCAACTCCTTCGTAATTGTTAACAATCAGCATATCATTAGAGATTTCTTCGATCAGTGGTAAATGTTGATTGTTGATTTGAGTGCAGTTAGGTGACTTACTTCTTAATAAATTAAATATACAAGAATCTTTACTTACATCAATAATCTGATTATTAGCACAAATTAACAAATTATTATAGTTTTTACATTTACTTTCTATTCCAAATATATTATTTCTATTTTCTAACAGTGTTTTAAAGGTAATTTTATTTATTTTATCTTTTTTCCTCATCAATCTAATTTCTAATACATTGAAAGATTATATTTCTGTAGTTGGCAAACTGATTAAATAAATAATTGATTTGTCATCTGCTGCTATCTTTACTTCTTCAAATTCAAGTGCTTCATTTATGTTAATGAAAGGAAATTTTTCTTGTATTAATATTTCCCTTGCTACGCTCAATTCACTATCTGCCAAGATGAAAAAGTTAATTATTTTGGCCTTGGCCCAATGTATTGCATAAGCTATATTTGTTAATTCGTCTTTAAGTGTTTCTAATTTATATTTAATATTGAGAGCCAATTCATCAGCCATTGTCTGGTCTGTTCTCATTATTTTAACTATTTCGTTCGTTCTGTTAGTCAGTTCGTTTATTTTGTCTGCGGTTAGTCTGTTGATAATGATTTGCTCGTTGTAGTTTTCAAGCAGTCCATTTATGCGTTCAACTACAATCACATGATCCCGGTGATCCGGATTTCCGGCGATCCATTTCCAAGAACTACCTTTTATATTCGTTTGTTGAGCTTCAATCTCGTCAGTGAACTTTTGATTTTTAGTACCAAGTTTGATAAGAAAGGGTAAAATGCATTCGTATTTTGGAGTCGTTTTGTATGGTACTGTCTATAGTTGTCAATAGATCTTCGTATAACTCTATGTTGATTAGGTGGATTATTTTAAATGTTACCTTTTGAATATTTGCTGTCCCAGTATGCATAGTTACAAATTCAGAATGTGAGTAGTCGTAAATCTGCACTTCCGCAGCGACAATCGTCAATAACCTGCATAAACAATAAATTAATGAAATGTAGTTAATTTCGAATGAGACTCGTATGGACTATTTGCTCTTTTTCTGTTAATATTGTACTGTGCCTATATTCTTTCACTATTTCCTTTGAATAGCGTTTCGAGAGCTTAGTTCCTAATCTTTTATTTCTCTTAACGGATATGATTTGTCCTGGGATATACGTACTAATATTAATATGTCTTGTCCTCTCTATATCATGTGGCGAAAATGATGTCGTCTTTCCGAAGAACAGGTCAACCGGTTTCTTTTTTGTGACAGAATGTATGGAATGGTGATATTCAGCAATTGCTTTCTCCAATAATTCGTCGAAGTTTCTATGTTTACCACTTTCTTTCAAACATCTTATGATTTCAGTAAGGGTACTGTGGAATCTTTCCACCTGTCCGTTCGTTTTGCTGTGATATGGTGGTACTGTGTAAACAATTACTTTCAATTCATCGTTTAACATTAATTTTCCTGAATTTGAATTTAGTGATGGTTCATTGTCCATCACTATTGTCTTTGGTGCACCGAAAGAAAAAATAATATCACTAAGGGGTCTTCTTATGTCTTCTATAGCTCTACTTTTTAATAACTTGGTTTGAGCGTATTTACTAAATTTGTCCAAGGCGGTTAAAATGGCTTTTCCCTCGGTTAGGTGTTTCGGACATTTTTAATTTTTGGGGCTGTCTTTCATATTTAGTCTACTTACAGGTCAAACATATTTTTGCAATACGTTTAACCTGAGCCTTGTTTTTTATTGCGTTTCTATGACTCGATTATGAATGGCATTGTTAATATCTTCTTGGTCCTACTCATTGGTTACGTCTTCAACAATTTTTTGCGTATATCGAACTTTATAATCTTTGAAATGGATAGGAGAGACGTTTTGTATTATTCCCATTATGCCCTCTTCGGTGCAAATGCCACTAACAACCGATGGGTTAATTTTCCTCTTCAAATGCAATAACAAGTTTTCCTCTGTGAACTGCGGTTCTATAATCGTGTGCCTATGTATTAAAGGAAAAACAATTTGGAATTGGTATGATGCTGCTTCATCAACCTTAAAGAATACTTGATTTCTAAACACATTAATAGGTACTTCGACGCATGGTATCAAATCTTCTCCAGTACTTTCGTCACTATGTGTTGCATCAGAAAGTGTGTTTACCTTGTTTGGAATTCTTGAAAGTGAGTCTGCCACAACATTTTCTTTTCTGGGTTTATACTACAACTCATAATTATATACTTCTAATATCGCCTTCCATCTCTTCATTTTATTGCTAGTGTTCCTATTGCTTAGCGTAGGTCGAAGGTTGATGATCCGTTATAACTTGCACTTTTTTTGATCCTTGTAAGAAATTTCTGCATTTTCCTAATGCCCATATAATTGAAAGCATATCCTTTTCGTTGGTGCTAAGATGCTCTTCACCCTTGTTCAATTACCTGGATATAAATGTGATAGCTTTATTGTTCTGCGAGAGTACTGCTCCGATTGCATTGTCAGATGCGTCTATTGTCAACTCAAATTCTTTCTCGAAGTCAGGATGTGAGAGTATTACTTCCTTTGAAATAAGGGAATTCTTAATTTTTTCGAAAGCTGCTTGGGCTTCCGGATTAGCAACTATAAGTTGTTTTTTTGAATTATGTTTTGAAGTGTATCCATCCATTCCACGCAATAAGTTGGTTAGCGGCTTTGCAATTTGTGCATAGTTTTTAATGAGTCTTCGATAATATCCCGCCATACCGAGAAATGATCACAACTCCTTCAGGGTTTTTTAAAGTGTATTTTGGCTATTGCTTCCAACTTCTTTGGGTTGGTCCTGATTCCGTTTATACCCTTAATAAAACCTAAAAATTTGACTTCTGATCGCAAAAATTCACACTTGTCAAGCCGGATCTTGACATTTGCATTTTCCAACGTTTCAAAGACAACTCCTAGATTCTGGAGATGTTCCTCTTCTGCTTTTTCAAAGATGGATAATATCATCAATGCATAGCAAATCTTTCCGTTGTGCGGACGGAGAATGTTATCAAATGCTCTCTGGAATGTAGTCGGCGCGTTCTTGAGTCCGAATGGTAGCCGTAGGAAGTCGTACTTTCCATTATTTACTGGAAGTGCGGTCTCCGGTATATCGTCTTTTTTTAAGGGTATCTGATGAAATTCGGATTTCAAGTCTAGGATGCTGAAAAATTTCTTCCTTCCAAGATTCGCCAACACCTCGTTGATCTCCGGTATGGGATAACGATCTAGTACCTTAACCTGGTTCAATTTCCTGTAATCGATGGCCATTCTGTATTTTTTCTCTCCTGATGCGTCCATTTTTTTTATCCACTATCCATACTGGTGCATTATATTTCTTCTATCTGATGTTCAATCTCCTCCTTCAATGCCATTGGATATAGGTAAGGTCTGCAATATATCGGGTTGTCTGTTGATTTTTATTTCTCCTTCTACCATTGTAATTTACGTTAGCTTTTTATTCTATTTAGAAAACAAATGAGGATAATCACGGATGATATTTAATAATTTATTACATTGTTCGTTGGAAAGGTGGGAGAGTCGTAGGTTAATACTATTAACAGATTGAAACTTTTTGTTTTAAGGGTATTATAATGTTTGGTGAAATAGTCCTGAAACTCCTATCTGTGTGTACGACAGCTTTAACTTTTCTTAGAGTATCACTACCAATGATACCATGGAATGTTTGAGGAGTTGGTTAAATATAAAATTTTATTTTTTCTATGTTTTATCCAAAATTTTTAACAAACGTATGGTGAATTTAATAAAAAAAAGGTTTTTCATTAGGAATTGGGTTTCTTATTCCAATTAAAAATTCAAGAAAGTCTCCACCACTTTTTAGCTCTAGATAAGGTAGTGAAGACGGCATTAATCTAAAAAATAAATACTGTTAACAGTTTACTGTGACATCCCACACTCCTGTTGGTATTAACGGATGCATCATACAAGCCGTCAGGATCAAAATTGACACCCACACCTTCATGTGGATATTCTTGTCCATAAGGTTGTTCAACCGAACCCTGATAAGTAAAAAATTTCTTTGAATCTTGTTGGAGATATTTGCCATATTTGAATTTGGCTATTCCTCGGAATATTTTGGTAGTTCACTTGTTTAGAAAGTGATCCATCTACGTCCATTGGTTGCGGAAGTTTTGGAGGGAAATGTTGGCTGTCGTTAAAACCGGTGAATTTTTGTTGGAAATTACTCGTAAACTGACGCGGCTCCTGATGAGGGAATCGGGAAAATGTTCTTTGTTGTTGTATTCCTTGGCAAATGGGCCAATTCTGGGCAAAATATTTTTGGTTGTGGTCTAAAAGGTAATGGAGGAGGTTTTTTCCTGCAATGATTCAAACCCCCAAAAGACGTCTGCCTAATGCTCTGAGCGTATTGTATTCTGAAATACATATCATCCAACTTTAAGCACATTTTAAGTGCCTCCGGTAAACTTTTAGGTTCACTAATGCTCAGCAATATGAATAAATTCCCATTCAAACCTCGCTCGAAGGTATCTGGTGCTCTGCCTGCATATGAATATGTCATAGCGTTTAACGCGTCATTTGACAATTCAAGACAAACTACCTTGTCTAGCATGAGTGACAATCGCGAATACACCTTTTGATAATATTCTGTTATCGTGTTATTCCCCTGCGAAATGGAATTTAATTGGTACTCTAAAATACCTAGATCACGCCTATCAGAGTATTGCATCATCAGAGACATTTTATCAACTGGAGTCAAGCGGAGTTCTGTAGAATTCCAGAGCCGTGTCTGCATCCCCAGTAATCTCATGCCTGATTACGTGCAGCATAGCATAATAATTTGGAGATTCACCATGTCCGGAACTTTATCAGCTTCGCTAGTTTGGGACGTGGAAGTCGGAGTAAAAGATACGTCCGACGTTTCGTTTTCGTCTGAACTCGAGTTGGGGTTCCTTATTGTCTCTTGTATTAGGTTTGTTCCTTTAATGACGGTATCAATATCGACAAGGAGAGGTTGCCCAAGCTGGCGTAGTAGTTGTCATTTTTAATTTTTTCCTATCACTAACCTAAAATTTTATATTTTTTAATCTTATCTCATCTCTGTAATCTTACATTCTTTCTAATATTCTCAGGTTTCTTTTTAAATTTCTTTAAATATCTTACAATTCTTATGTTTTAAAAAAAATTTATCTTTATTTATGACTCTTAAATAATTCATAAAAATAGTGTTATTAAAATAGTTCTTACAATAAAATTATCCTTGACATCTTCCAGAATTGATGAGCCCTCCGTATTTGTCCGTTTTCTCCTTGTACTCCGGTACGAATGGTTTTCTGTAATGAAAACTGGTTTTCTGTAATGAAAATATTCCTTTCTGCGTATAGTGTTCACTATTGTTTCTCTTTTTATATTTCACATTTATCTATTTTTTTAATTTTAATTTTAAACAATTATTTTTATTTCTTTTTTATTAAAAATGTTTTTACCATAGCGAATTCATTCTAAGAGTTGACAGTAATAATACAATACAAAAACAACAGGCATTTTGTGTTTCTTAAAATGTAATCATATTGTCAAAAAAATTAACCCTCAAACCTACTTTGGAAATTAATTAGGGCAATTTAAAAAAAATAAATTTTATATACTGAAAATTCTTACGATTTTGATATCATTCTAAATTACACAATAGTGCAGCACCTATAAACAAAAAAATATTTCATACAGTCAATAACAATTCCACTTTACGTAAAGAACATTATTTTTATATGGTCATCGAGAAAAATGGCAGCTGTAAATGTTATTTCTTATTTGTCATAGTTTAGGCACCTAGTTGGAGAGACCGAATTCTTTTTTTTTTTTTTTTGTTAATTTATTACTCGTCTTAAGTAATATAAATATAGTCAATCTAGTTGTAGATATTGATAATCATCTTGCAAAAATTTTAATATAATTGGCTTTGAAATAGTAATCCTGAAGAATTTCTAATGCGCATCGTTAAGGATACATGCGGTACATATGAGGGTTTATGGAAATTGATTATCCATACAAAACACATAAAAAACAAAAATTTTTTGACAACGACGATACACCACAGCTGGCTTATTAAGGCCACCTTCTATGAATTCGCCGTGGTTTGTACTTAGTTTTCTAATTTTTTTTTGTTACTACGATTTTGTATGTTCTCACAACACTCTGTATGTTTTTTTGCGTTTAATTTTAGTAAGTTTAATTTTAGTATGTAATTTCTTGTTACACTGCATTTCTCTTTTTATCTTTATGTTGTACTATTTTCGCCTTTACTGCTATATTTTTCTGTATTATTGTTTCTTATTCTAAATATCATTTTTATTTCTTTTTTCAGGTTCTTTCAAATAAAATTTAGGAATTATAATTTTTTCTTGAATCTTACTTTTTAATATTTTTTTTGTACCACTAGCGAGCCTTGCTTTTCCTTTTTCAGGCGTTTATTCACTAATGGTACATGCTCGGGCGCCATTTAAGTTATTATTATTTTAATTATTGAATATTATTATTATTTTATTTTAAAAACCCGTGTTGACTAAGCAACGCGTTCTTTATTATTATTTAATTGTACCATACTAACTGTAAACTTCTACAAATATTATTCTTATATTTAATATTTTTGAAAAACGTATTTTTGTCTAGTCAGCACATGCGCCGACAGCTTTAAAAAATATATGAGACAAAACAATAAAAAAATAATATTTAATATTTTTGAAAAAATTTGTTCTCACGAAAAATATGCTGACAACATGCCTGCATGTCTTAACATTATTTGTTCATAGGGGAAAATAAGAACTGTTCTTAACTTATATACTATTATCTTCATGAAATTTAAATTTAAACATAAAATCAAATTGTGTACAAAACATATATGTGAAATAAACATATATAAATACGTTTTACAACGTTTTTAAATATAAATCCAAAATAAAACTCTTAATCAGTCATCGACTAACGTCTTCTTTAAAAGGTTGACTTTCTTTGATCTCGTTGTAATTCAGTTTTGCTTTATTCTTTAAATCTATTTTTAATATACAGTGATGACCATAAGTTTTCGACCAGTGACTTTAAATTACTTTCACCATATCGCGTGGTGGATATGTCCGGTCCGCCTAATTTAGGGGACAACCGCTTTTCCTTATTAGCGGATTCCCCCCGCGCAAAAAAGAAACGCACACATCAGAATATTTTAGAATCCTTCCCTGAGATGCCAAATATTCAAAAACCTGATCCGAATTACCTAGTAATATCGGCAACATCTGGTGACAAAACTCTGCAACAATTTTCTTGTTTTTCTGTTTACCGATCATTAAAATAAATTTGCTCCGATATTCTGACAGTATCAGAATTAAAAGATGGCAATCTGTTGCTCCTAATAGGCAACAAATCTAACGCAGAAAAACTAATAAAATCCAAAATTCTACTTGGTATCTGCAATATCTCCTGTAAATATTATTCCAACCTGAATTCCTCAAAAAGCACAGTTTACGCTCCGTATCTAATAAACGTTCCAGAGTCAAAGATTATAACTGAATTAAGCTCCCAAGGTGTTACTGATGTCTATAAATATCAAAAGAAAAGCGATGAAGGTGTGTTTAAGCCATGCGGTGTACTCCTATTAACTTTCGATCGCTATTCTACCCCTGAAAAAATATATATCTCCTGGCATAAAGTCAAAGTTCGTCAAATTTTTCCTAATCCCATGTGCTGCACAACATGCCAATTACTCGGACACACAAAAAAATGGTACAAAACAACCTATTATGTGAAAACTGTAGTTTACCCCCATACCGCTGACAGTTGTACGCGAACTTTGTGCGTTAACTGCTCTGATGAACACCCCTCTTCTTCTACAGAATGCAAAATTTACATACAACAAAAAAAGATTTTGAAAATAAAAACAAAAGAAAAATGCACTTTAAAAGTCACTAAAGAATAATATCAGTCATTAAAATTAAGTGAACCACAAATTACAATATATCCTGATGTCTTAAACAACAATATCAACAACAATTCTAACAAAATCAAAAATTCTTCTTACAACAGCCCCTCAATAGTCAACATTGACGAAAACAATTCAACAAAACAAACAAGTTCCCAAAAATACAACGGAACTGTAACAACAAAGAACACCGTTGATAATTCTCTTTCTTTTACTGAACCTTCTTCTCAAAAAACAAATGTACAAAAAACAATAACAAATAAATATAACAATTCAAAAATTTTATCTACAATAACAACTCGCTCTATGACCAAATCTTTAGCTAGCAGTTAAGGTTCAAGGGTTTTAGAGATTAAAAAAAATTAACACTGCCGCTACCACTGCGGCAAAACTAAAACTCTATTTGTTAGTTAATTTATTAAATTTATCTTTATTAAAAATATTTCACAATTCACAACAATTATTTATCAAATTAAATTTACACAATTAAAATGTATGATATTAAGCAACGCGTAGCCAAGACTGACTACACCAATCAATCCTCGATCAATTGTTACCTCCGCCGATCACAATGCAGAAACATGTGTCTGCATGCAGACGCTGACACAGCCAAAACGTCGATAAGCAATTGTTAAGCGTATGTTCGATGAACTTACTAAAAGTGATTATGCTGCAAGTTCGAGTTCACTTGCATATTCACTTATGCTGTTAACTTAGCATATCAACAACAACTCATTTAAAAAATAAAGAAACACACAACATAAAACAAAACAAAAACTTCAGTTTGACTAAAACAACAATAACAACAACAGAAATGAACAATTGTTGTGTAGAACAAAAACTAAAGAAATAAAGTCTGAAGACGACGAATAATTAATCCTCTACCATAAAAATGAATTTTAAAATTATTCAGTGGAAATTTAATGGCCTAATTACTAATTATCACAAACTAATAATTAAAAATCATCATCCAGACATTATATCTATTCAAGAAACGCATATACCATATACCAAGAACAACTCACTGGCTACCGACCCATATCTCTAAATAAAAATAAATATTGTATCTAGAAGGCTAATGTGGTTCTTAAAAGCCAACAATCTCATATCGATTAATGAAGTAGCTTTTATGAAAAAGCAAGGTACAGACGACGTTCTTATATACCTCCAACATTTCATTTAAAGAGCAAGAACTATGTTAACATTCTATCCACCGATTTTGAAAAAGCTTTTGACCGTATAGGCAACCATATAATCCTTTCAAAACTAGTAGAATGGAACATTGGCAAATAAATGTACTTAATAATCAAAAATTTTCTTAATAATCGTAAATTTAGAGTTAGAGTTTCCGGCGAGCAATTAAAAACTTTTGGTTTATATAATGGTATACCACAAGGTTCTCTATTATCTGTGGTGCTTTTTATAATTGCCTTTAATCAGTTCAGAAAAATTATTTCCCTTCATAAACAGACAGCAGTTATCTTCACAAAAATAAAGTATAATAATAAACAAATATTCTGAGAGATATTGATAACTGGGGCCACATTTCAGGCGCCAAACTGTCTATTGAAAAATGCAGTCTTTTACATATCTGTAAAATAGGGAACTGCAACTTATTTGACGTCGAATACAAAAATATCGAAATTAAACGAGTAAAATACTTACGTATTCTTAGTATTATCTTTAATGAAAGCTTCGTCTTTAAAGAACATTGTTTACATCTCAGGAAAAGCCTCAACTCTAGATTAAACATAATAAAGATCCCTACCTCTAAAAATTGCAACATTCATATCTCCGCAATGGTTAATATAAGTCGTTCTAACCTTCTAGCTAAAGTAGATTACGGTCTCCCAATTTATGGATGGTGTGCTCCATCCCATATAAAATTAATTAAAGCACCATACTATGCCGCAGTCCATCGAAGCATCGGAGCTTTGCCTACAAGCCCAATTACCAATATATTAGCAGAAGCCGGTTTACATTCCATCGAGGACCGTACTGTTTGCTTAACTTACAAACTTATTCCAAAGCTTCTTATCAGTAGAAATAAAGTTTTATATTGTGAAATATTAAAAGTTTTCAAATATAAGAGAAGGAACCTATTATTGCTAGATTTTCTAAGTTAGCACAAAACCTTGATCTACAAATAAATCCTATATGCTCTAAACAACTGCTGGAACCACCTTGGTTGTTGGAACAATCTTGTTGTATAACGTCTATGATTAATCTCACCAAAGCTAATACGCCACTCAAGTTTTATAAACAAACATTTAGTAGCCTAGTTGAGCATTTCTCTAAAAATAAATGGAATCTCTTATTCACGGATGGCTCTAAATCATCTGGGTACTTAAACAACTACTGTTCTAACTTCACAGCAGAAGCTTTAGCTATATTGAAGACTGTTAAATATGCTGAAAAAAAGCAACCACAATTTATTATTGGTACGGATAGTCTTTCTTCTATGCAAGCTATCTCTAACTCTAAATATGATTCGCAGTTAATAAACGAAATCAGTAACTATTTAATAAAAAAAACTCAAATAGAATCAATCTCTTATGGGTCCCATCGCATGTAGGTATTCTCGGAAATGAACTTGCAGATGCGAGTTAATGTCACATATATACTAGTTTACTTACACATATATTTAATAACCTTAAAGAATATAATAATGAAAAATCTTTGTAAACCTTATCACTAATGTAAAATATATTTAGATACCATGAAAATGTATTTAGGATACTTTAAAAACAAGATCATAAAAACATAGATTATAAAGAAGAGCAAAATGTATTTATGATAATGTAAACAATAAGTGACCTAAACAAATCAGGTAATGATAAACAACTTGTAAACATAAATATGTTATCAATAAATACAAAAACATGTTGTTTATGATTACCTACATTGAATCTTGATGATGTTAAAGAAATAGTTCGCCACGAAATAAACTCTTTACCAATTATTAATGTATTGGAATATTCCAACGTCTACGTTGCAAGAACTAATGAACTATTCATT
>QOCX01000820.1:0-28917 GCA_005959815.1 Sarcophaga bullata
ATAATAATAATAATAATAATATGTGTAGTTTGGGTTTTTACTAGAACAATTTATCGTCATTACAGACATTTATCGTCATAATTTGGAAAATGAGGAAGATATAGAAGAAGTTCACAAATTAATTAGTGATTTGTGGATGTAGTGAATATTCCATCTCCGCATTCCAACAATGAAAATGAAAGCAGCACAGATACAGAATTAGGCGACACAAATATTATTGACGCAGACGTTGTCGATACAAATATTATCGAGATTAATACTTTCGTTGAACCAAGAAATAGACCGTTATTATGGAAAAGGGGGACGTTCAACTCTTTTATTAGTCCACAGCATGATTATTGTCAACAACCAACAACATCTAAAAATATGCCACGAAAATTTGTGAAGGTCCTTCTTTCATTTATACTGGAAATTGCAGAAACATTATTATGTACCCACAAAAAGAAATTCAATGAGTTGAATGAATCAACCAGCAGCTCAGAAGAAGAACAAATTGAAATAACAAGCAAATTTTCAACTTTACAAGGAAGCAGCAAACGATTAGATGTGGAGCTTCATTGGAAAGTGGTCGACAAATTGAGGATAGCACGAGCGTGTAGGTTAAAACAATGTAATAGCAGCACTGGAACTCTCTGCGAAAAATGTTATGTTTACTACGATATAGTTTTATAGAAATCGAAACCAATGAATTTGTTTTTTCTTTTATTTTTGTTTTTTAGTTTTTAATATTATATATACATACATACATGTGCATATTGGCTTGCACAATATTTTATTTTTTGAATAATCTATATTCGTTTTTTGAATGGAATAAAAAGTATGTTTTCTATTACTATATTAAAATTTTTGTATTTTGACTAAGTGAAAACCCAAGCCACACATATGTGTATGTCCTTTTTCTAAGGACACCAACTTTGTATGGACATAAAAAATGAATTTTTGTTTTTTTTATGGCAATTTATCACCTCCCAAAAATTGCACTGAAACCCTCCCATTTTGAAATTGCTTGGGACGGAAAGGCTTAGGTTATAACCCGATAATGAACTGATTCTTTTCAAAATAAATAAATATCTTTTATAGTATAAATCGTTAAGAATTTTTCTTTAAAAATTTTCTGTTTTTATTTTAAAATTATGCATTATACAGTTATTCGTTTTAATTATATATGTAAATATTCAATTTTTAAAAGTAAGTATGGCTTACAAGTAACCAATTCTTTTCTTTATTATTTCTTATAAATTTATACAATTATTCTGACATATATATATTTATATTTATTTTTATATTTTTATTTATATTTATATTTATATAGACCCATTTACGTCCACTCTATGCGCGCCGCTTCACTTCCACTATCATATACAAACAAAAAACACCTAAGGGGGGGCGGATAAAAACAATACCACTTACAACACAACCAACCCACACAAACCAACCCCACAAAACACATAATTATACACAACGCCCAAAAACCAGAACCAACATATAAAACGAGCATCAAATACTTTACATATTTATATCTTATATTCATATATTTTATATTTATACTTTATAATTTATATTTACCCTATTATACTTTATATTTATATTGTATATTGTATAGTTATATTTATAATTTAATATTTATAGCTGTTATATTTAATTGTATACCTTTATATTATATCATTGTACACGCCGTTCTAGTGATGTGAAAAAAAAATATATTTCATATTAATATCCTTAGCCACATTTATATTTATATTTTTATTTATTTATATTTATATCCATCTTATATTGTATATTTATATTGTATATTAATATTTATATTATATTTATATTTATATTTATCAATCTTATATTTTTTTTTTTTTTTTTATATTAATATTTATATTTATATTTATAATTCTAATTTATTTAGATATTGTATTTTAATATTTATCATTTATATTTATATTTATATTTTATATATTATATTATATTTAATTTATATTTATATTTATATTTATATTTATATTTATATTTATATTATATTTTATTTATATTATATTTATATTTATATTTATATTTATATTATATTAATTTATATTTATATTTATATTATTTATATTTATATTTATATTTATATTATATTTAATTATATATATTTAATTTATTATTATTTATATTTATATTTATATTATATTATATTTATATTTATATTTATATTATATTTATATTTATATTTATATTATATTTATATTTATATTTATATTTATATTTATATTTATATTTTATTATTTATATGTTTATATTTATATTTATATTTATATTTATATTTATATTTATTTTTATATTATATTTAATATTTATATTTATATTATATTTATTTTATATTTATATTTTATTTATATTTATATTTAATATTTATATTTATATTTAATATATTTATATTTATATTTATATTATATTATATTTATATATTTATATTTATTTTATATTTATATTTATATTTATATTTATATTTATATTTATATTTATATTTATATTTATATTATATTTATATTATATTTATATTTATATTTATATTTATATTTATATTATATTTATATTTATATTTATATTATATTTATATTTATATTTATATTTATATTTATATTTATATTTATATTTATATTTATATTTATATTTATATTTATATTTATATTTATATTTATTTATATTTATATTTTATATTTATATTTATTTATTTTATTATTTATATTTATATTTATATTTATATTTATATTTATATTTATATTTATATTTATATTTATATTTATATTATTTATATTTAATATTTATATTTATATTTATATTTATATTTATAATTTATATTTATATTTATATTTACTATTTATATTTATATTTAATATTATATATATTATATTTATATTTATATTATATTTTATATTTATATTTATATTTAATATTTATATTTATTATACTTTATATTTATATTTATATTATATTTATATTTATATTTATTTATATTATATTGTATATTTATATTTATATTTATATTTATATTTAATTTATATTTATATTTATATATTTATATTTATTATATTTATATTTATATTTAATTTATATTTATATTTATATATTTTTTTTATTTATATTATTCTTTTATATTCATATTTATATTTACTATTACATTTATATTTAATTTATATTTAATTTTATATTTTAATTATTTATATTATATTTGATATTTATATTTATATTTAATTTATATTTAATTTAATCATTTATTTATATTTATATTTAGTATTTATAATTTATATTTATAATTTATATTTATATTTATACTTTATATTTATATTTATATTATATTTATATTAATATTTTATATATATTTATATTTATATTTATATTTATATTTAATTTATATTTATATTTATATCTATATTTTATATTATATTATATTATTTATATTTATATTTAATATTATATTTATATTTATATTAATTTATTTATTTATATTTATATTTATATTTATATTTATATTTAATTTATTATATATATATATTTATTAGTATTTATATTTATTTATTTTATATTGAATTAACCTTTATATTTATATTTATATTTATATTTATATTTATATTTATATTTATATTTATATATAAAAATAATAACCATAACACATAAAATAAAAATATACATATTTAAAATCGTCATTAAAATAAACCATTAAGATCCAACAATTTCTCATTAAAAACAAAAAACAAATGAAGGTTCAAATGAAGAGAAATTAAAAGAATTAAATATGATTTTAATACAAAAAATTTTTAAAGTAATTTATAGTCATATTTGAATAAATCTTGCTGTTGGTTAGGGAACGCAATTACAAATTCTATTTAAATACTACACTTCCTAAGATCGTACACTTAGTATAGTGTAACAGACCAGAGTCTATGAGGACGTCGGTTACACATACCTTGTATTGTGCATTAGACTTATTTTGAAACGAAAAGTTATGTACATGTATTTCATAAGTTATAAGTGCGATTGGATTAAGTTATTTGGTTTTAGAAAGAAAAGATTTTGTACTAAAAAATTCCGTACAAAATGACTCTAGGGCAATTCACAATCTTGGGCATTTGATGGTAAATTTATACCATTGCAAATATTTGCCATTAATTGTGAGCGCTTTTTTTGTATAACTTTGCAACACTTATTGCAAACTACTCAACACACAACTGATTATCAAAAAAAAAATACTTTTACTTTATTTCAAAAAAGTGCAGTTTAAAATAATAAAAAATATAAAAATATGAAGTAGGGAAGCTTAAAATAGCAGACTATAGAGTCTTGATTTCGTCATTTTCAGTTGCTTAAGTATGGCAAATATAAACTATGGTTTTTAGTGTGGCATATTTGCCACACCGTGGCAAGGGTATTTGTGTAGATTTTGTTAGTGTATGGTAAAAAAATACCCAACATTTGCAAATGCCATGATGCCAGACCATTTGCCCAAGATTGTGAATTGCCCTTCTATTTTTCCACAGTGTAAGTTTACGGCAATTGGAGAGCATAACACAGGTTTAAGTTAGGAAGTGAATATGACTTTATAAAATTTTGCTCAAAAAAGGTTTAAGAACCTTTTTATGATGTTTTGAATAAGCAAGACTGAACTTTACACTTCATAATGCTTTCCACAAAATCGTACATTTACTTTTTACATTGTACAGTATTTACTTTCGATTTGTAAAATTTTAAAAACTGTTTATTGGCTGTTTATGATAAAGTGAATGCATACAAGCAAGAAATTTACTTTTATAGATAAGGAGAAAGAGAGAAAAATGTATTACTAGGTTGGTTCAATATAAACATGATAAAGTGTGGGAGAATAAACTGGAAAAGAAGCCAAAGCGCAAATAAACACATTTCAAGACCGAAAATAAATGTCAAAAAGTTAACTCGAAACAAAGAAATTCGAAATAAATCTATTGAAGTTAATTTTTTGTTTATGGTTTTCATTGTTCACAAATAATAATATAATAATCACGATTTTTACTCCTTCATTTTTCATTCTTAAATGCAACAGTTGATTTATTTTATATGATTTGGCAGTTTCACCGCTACGAAAAAAGAGGTAAATTTGGAAGACCGAGTTTTTTGCTGGAACGTACGTCGAACAACCTAATATGAAATACCTAATTGTTAGCAGAGATAATGGTTTATGGTAACAATATGTTGAAAAAAAAGAATAATAAATTTTCATTGGTGAGTAAATTTTAGATGCGTTTATGTATATAAAAACAATAATTTATGGAAGTTTGGTAATGGTATTATGAAGGGTAATTACATGGGTCACTGGCAAAGTTTGTGTTTGTACTCGTTCAAATGTTGATGTAACTTGAATTTCATGTTCTGTACCGGTAACACGATCTACAACAAGCGTATAGGTACGTGTTCTAATTGAGGTGGATAATGATGTCACAGTTAGAAGAGTGGTGGAGGTAGTTGGTACTTTTAGCGATAGTTGCTTTGTTGGGTTCTTAATATTTTGCTGCAGTTTTCTCGATTTATTTCTTTGTTTTTGTCGCCGTCGATTACGTTTTGTTGTTTTGGTTACGCTTTTGATTGTCGTTGTTTGCGTTGATCCTAGCTTAATTGTATTTGTAATGTCTTCTATTTTCTGTTTGTTGTCGTCATGAATTGATTCTGTTTCAATGTCTATTTCTTTTTCTGTTTCTATTTCTACAAAAGTATGATCGAGGATACTTATGTTTTTTGTAGTTGTAGCGTTATATGTTTTTGGCACCAAAACAACAAGTTCCTGCTCGATCTGATCGTGTTGTTTAATAACGGGATTGGTGCTAGTATTTGTGTTATCCATTAGTGAGGTTATATTTTTATGAATATTATTATTATTATTATTATTATTATTATTATTATTATTATTATTATTATAGTAAAAGTTTTATTTTTATAACTTTTTATACGTTTTCTTGGTAGCCGCATTTCTTTTTCATTCATGTTTTCTGAGTTGATCTCTGACGGCTTTTGCTTGTTGTGTTTAGTGGGTAGAAGTTTTCTTATTATTATTTTACGACGTAGTTTTTGCTTTTGTAAACTATATTCCGTCGTTGTTAGTGGATTTGAAACATCTTCGGATGGATTAGTTTCCATTATACTACGTTTATGTAGTCTACTATGATGTACTAAAATTATATTGAATTCGAATGAGTGTGTGCCAAATTTTTGAATGTGCCCCGTTTTATGGCATTGAATTTCGTTGTTTCTGACCTTCTGCTGAAGCGGGGGGACAGACGCCTTAGCAAGGTCAGTTACGCAAAAAAATATTGACTTTGTGAATTCATTGAATTAGTTATTTCGAAAGCTTTACTTTCGATAGTAGTGATACTCGTTGTAGAATGAGAAGATCGTAAGGTATCAGCAGCTTTCGTTTGTGTTGCGTACCATTGGCTAACGTCGCCTACAATACTCTCCAATGACTGAGTAGGCATTTGTGCCAAAGATTCTGTATAATACTCTACCAAATTTTCTTCCGTTGCCTTGCTCTCCAAAGATACAATTTTCGGAGGTGGAGATAAGTACTCGTTTATCAGTTCACTGCCGTCATTAAAATAATCTTTAACACTATCAATAGTATGGACTTGGCGTTTATATATCGTAGAGTCGGGTCGAACTTGAACAGTTGATAAGACGGTACTGAATTCCCCAGGTCTCCGTCCAGACACATACAATGTTATAACACTACTTTCAAGTGGATTATCGAGATTTATATTTTGTTTGCGCTTATGACTTTTTCCATTTTTTCGTGATTTCTTTCTGCTATTTTTATGAGCTTGGGGTTGTGCTTGAAGTGCTATATCATCCAAATCAATGGAACTTCCAGCAGCAAAGTCATCATCCTCGTTTAAGGGGTCTATTTGTCCGTGTCCTGAACCACGTATACTATTGGAAACTTCAAGTTCTTGAAGATTATCGCCACCTAGTAAAAATTGTGGTGGAACTGAATTCAAGATAACATTTAAAGGATTAATGGGATCCGGACTTGGTTTCTGCATTTTTTGTTGTTGTAAATGTTGTTGTAAAAGAAGTTGTTGAAGTAGCAAACTATTCACAGACGGTTGAGCTTGAGCCATAATTGTAGGAGTTGTTACAATAGTGTCTGTTATAAATTCCGTAGCGGTTATTGTTTGGGCCGTAGTATCAAAAATGGTAGTTAAAATTTTTTTACCCTGATATGTTACTGGCAGTACCGTTGACTGTCCTTCAAAAACGGTAGTTACATAGGTAGATGTATGTGTTTTATATTCTGTGATAGGTGAAGCCACCTGTTGTGGTCCACCAATAGCCGTTCCCAACCCTGGTTGAGCCCCCAATCCTCCCAAAGCACCTAATAATGGATTAGCAGCCGGTAGTCCAATATTGCCTAAGAGCAATTGTGATAGTAAAATATTAGCCAAGGGAGCATTGGCCGATATTTGAGGTTGTAAAGTTGAAACTACTAGCTCTACTGAATAAACTGTTGAGGGCAATACGTGCGAAAATGAAGTTTTCCGGCCTCTTATTGTAGTAGGTGTAAAAGTGATGGTAGTCGTTGGTGTCTCATGCAGTACATACTGGGTGACTTCGGTAGCCCCATTGTAATTTACGGAAGAGTCTTCTCTAGTTAAAATCAATTGTGTAAATCCATTGACTCCTAAAGTTGTTGTATATTGTTGGGGTCCTAAAACCTCAGTACTTGTTTTTGCTGTAACAACTTGTTTGTACTCGGTTAGTTTGCCGTTAATTACGGGTATTGTGACGTCAGTGGGAATAACATGCGTTGCAGTTATTGTACCACTGTTATCAATTACGAAATCATTATTATTATTATTATTATTATTATTATTATTATTATTATTATTATTATTATTATTATTTATTATATTGTTATTAAAATTAATTCTAGAACGACTTCGTACGGTATTATCTCGGGAAGATCCAACGGGACGTGAACGACTTGTAGACGATGAAGGAGATGAGGAACGATTTCTTGTGGTTATGGAATTACGCGCAGTTGTAGTTGCGTCGCTGTTGGTATAAGCTTTTAGTCGGCGTTTGCTTGTTGACGACGTAGATGTAGAAATTGGTAATCGACGTAATGTAGCACTACCTCCAGGTTGAGGTCTACGAAATGCTGGACGTTTAGCAGAAGTTTGTCCTTTTTGTGTTGATGTCGAAGGAGACGAGTCTTTTTCGCGTAGAGTGAACTGTGGCCTTCCACCGTTAGAATTCGTGGGACGAGTAGGTCTTATAGCCTTTTTAGACAATTTTGTCGATGTCGCAGCCGAAGTAGTTGCTGTAGTGCTTGATGAGGAAGAATGTCCAGTATAGCGGGGTCCAAATCGGGAACGTGTTCTTTGGTTAGGAGCACTTGATACAATTGTTATTGGTGTTTCTCCAGAATCTGCATTATCGTCGTCAGAAGTCTTCTGTTCTGCCTGAGTTGCTGATGCCAATTTGGGTCTTCGGAAACGACTGCGAAAATTACTGCGATTTTGTTCAGCAGGATCAGCCTCACGTTTTTTACGCGAAACTTTAATTGGAAAATGAGAACGTCGTCTTCTATTATTTTCATCTTCATCCTCCTCTTCGTCATCGTCGTCTTCATACTCGGAGTCATCGTTGTTATCATTAAAGTCATCCTCATCATCATCGGTTTGTTCTGATAAATCTTTATTTTGATCCACTGTGGGAGTTGATTTTTGTCCTAAAAATATATTTCGGGGAGGGAATAATGAACTTTTTGGCCTTGGCCTGCGATTTTGACTTATAAGTGGTGGTTGGAATGTTCTCGGTTTCGGTCTTGCTGTAGTCGTAATAGTTGAAGTTGTTGCTGAAGTACCATCATTACTACGAGAGCGACCAATTAAAGGATTTCGTCTAAGAGATACGGCATTCGAGGGAGAGTTAGGTTGCGTTCTTATTGGTGTAAAACCTTGCGGTCTATTCAAAGGCCTACGTAAACGTAATAATGGATTGTTTTGCCTTCTACTACTCTCTGTTGTATATTCTTCTTCATTATCATTACTGTTATCATCATTAATTGTATCATCTATTGTCAATGAATTTTCTTTCTCTTCTTGAAAATTTGCATTCACCAATGTTGAAGAAGTTTCATCTAAATTACCAGCACTAGCTGTTGGTCTAATGCGTAGTCTAGAGTTACCCGCAGGAAATACTGAGGAAAACAGAGATGATCGTGAAAGTGATGGTCCTGGCAAACGTCTAGTACTTGATCCAAAACTACCACGTGTATTTGCCGGCGAAGACGATGCAAAACGGTTACGCGATGATGTCGAAAGTAACGAACTGCTTTGTAGAGCTTGTTCTGATGATTTGGTAGGTCTACCAAAGCGCCTGGAAGATGTGGCAAATGCTTGGACATTACTACTGCTACCTCTACGTGAGGTTGCGAAACGGTTAACAGTCTTAAGAGCAGGTGTTGCGGTAATAGTTGGAGTAAAATCACTTCTGGTTATAATAGTGGCGTTACTATTTTTCTTTGGAGTAAATTGTGGCCGATTGCGATTTGAGAATGTTTTGAGAGATGGCGTTATCAATGCTGATTTTTTTGTCTGGAATGGATATCGCAATCTTTCATCGTTAGTTTTCGTTTGACTTTCTTCCTCGGGTTCAGGTGCCTCATTGGTTTTTCCAATATTAAAATCCACTTCTTCTTCCTCTTCTCTACTACTGTCACTGATCCTGCCCACAACTTTGATTTCTTCAGCTGAATTCAAAACAACACTTTGTGTTGCATACACATTTTGCGAACTTGGCGTTATGTCTGAATTCAGGTTTAAACTGCTGTGAACTCCTTCAGTTACTTGAGTTTTCATTTTTTCGAATAGAAAGCTTGATGTACTTTCAATTATCTGTGCATAGCGCTGATCTATAACTGTGCCAATAACTTTGCTTTGGTACAATGTAGTTGTGCGATTTCCTATACGAGTTCCTTCTATTAATCTTACTAAGCCAGTCTTATATTGTTTTAGAGTTTGGCCATCTTGACCTTGGGATATCAACGGAGTTGCTTCTAATTTGCGTTTTTCTTCATTTATTAATAGACTCGAAGTTGAACATATAACTTCTGTAATTTGACCTTCAGAATTTTTCGTGGGCTTAATTTCTGTAGTAAAGAAGATTGTTGAAATGCCATCAGCATCAATAATTTTCTTAAAATCATATAAAATTAATTCCGTTTCTGTTTCCCTTGTATTGCTTTGAAGAGGCGTAGTAATTATTGAACTTGAAAGAGGAGTAGAAGAAGGAGCCGATGATGAAAGAATTAAATCATGAGAGGTTGTAGTATATTGAATACGGTTAGTTAACGTGACTGTTGGTGTTAGAATATCTGTTACAGTTTCAAATCGCGAGTCAGTTATGGTTTTATCGCTTTCATAAGATGTTGTATAATAAGTATATGTTGTATAATATGTTGTTGGCTCTAAAGCTGTTGTTATATATTGCACATTCTGTAAGGTATGACTTATTGCATCCCCTGTAATCGCAGTAAACTTTGTATCACTGGAAGTTGCAACAATATGTTCCTCTTCTATATTACCAATATGTGCTGTAGATGATACCTCGTTCTGTTGCATAAGAGTTGGTGTAATAACATTTGATATGGTTTCTTCACGGCTCAATGTCGCCATTTGACCATTTCGTGCCAATTTGGTCCAATACGTAAAGGTTGTGAAGTAAGTCACAGGTACAGTGGCCGCACTTCCATCAAACTCAATAGTTTTTGAAGGTTGTACTGTTTCCGTCACAGTGTTAGTCATCGTTTCCAAACGACTAATAACATTAGTTTTATCTCCACTATACATGGTGGTGTAATAAGTGAACGTTGTAAAACTGGTTTGTAAAAGTAATGTTGCTGATGGCATAATTTCATCAGTATCTGTGTTACTCTCAGAACTTACTTGGTCTTCTAGAACTGATAAATGTTGCTGTTGACTAGATTCATTGATACTAATTTTTTTTTCGTATTGATTTATAATTTGCTGATTACCTGATGAAATGGACGATCGCACATCTGTTACTAAAGTAATTGCTGAAAGATCACCCAAATCTGGGATGTTATGCTTTAAGAGCATCATATTGTTGAATGAAGCGTTTGTTTCCAAAATATAATTTTTTGGATTCTGTGCCTCTGTTACAGGTTTTGAATTTTCAAACTTGTCCAGCAAACTAGATGTTGTGGTGATAGTGCTTACTTTTGTTGCATCAAAGTTAGCAGTAGCTTTAGTTTTCTCAATATTTGTAATGACTTCAGTATGCGACATTATATCCGTTTCACCTTCAGCAAATATTGTGGTATAATATGTGTAAGTAGTATAAAACGTTGCCGGTGTTTCGAAACTTTCAAGTACTGATTGTGTAGTTCCATGTTTCTCTATAGTTTTGTTACTTTCTTGGTACAGATTTTCATCCGTCCGTATTATACTCTCAACCTCAGAAGGCACCATATAACGTTTACTACTGGTTTCGTATATGCTGCTGGTAAAACTTTTTGTACTTGTCGGATTAATTTCATTTTCATCCAGATTAGCAATAAGTTGAGTACCAGAAGGTTGTTGCAAGGAAGGTAAAGCCGTGCCCAAAGTTGATGTCACAACATTTGTTACTACCTCAGTATGACTGGATACAGAAGTGGAGTCATCGTGAAAAAAGGTAGTCAAATATGTATACGTAGTATATAGTGTTTTGTATATGAGCTCAATTTCTTCATCGTCTTCATCAACATCATCTTCGTCTTGCTGACCAGATCCTTCATCTTCATCTTCCTCATTTTCATTCTCCTCTTCATGTTCTTCGTTCTCTTTGTTTTCTTCTTTTTTGTCAGTTGTTGGTTGAATAGTAATTTCTGCTGAATTTTCTTCTGTTTCATTTTCTTCGCTCTTGTCGCTATCCGGTTTTTGGCTGATAACTTCAACTGTTTTTCTTGTTACTGTTATTTCGGATGTTGAGGTGTGAGCAAAGATTTTATTTTGCTCATTTTTATTTTTCGATATCACGGAAGATGTTATTGATGGACTTTCTATTTGATTAGAAGTAGCTGTGGCGTGTATGCAGTAATATTTTGTAGCTTCCTCAATTTCAAAAGTAGGTTGAATTTGTAATCTAGTTTCTATAGCTGTTTCAGACAAATCCTTAGTCACGGTTACCATTTCGTAATTGGTGACAGTCTTATGTAGTTGAGTTAAGAATACTTGGGACGTCCTTACACAATCATTAGGTATTTCATCTTTATTTGGATCAATTTCCTTAATTAAAACATTCGAAAGTAGATCAGAAATAATTTTCTTTTCCTCTTGTAACGATTTCTGGGTTGTAATTAGATTGATATTTGCAGGAGTAGTAGATAAGCTAGAACTTATGGCATTGACTGCAGATTCAGATGTAGTTAAAGAACTCTCTGTTGTGAATTCTTGTCTATTTAAGATTGCAGATGATTTTTTGTCTAACAATACTCCTTGATTCGCTAGGTTTTCTTCCGTAGTTGCAACTAAAGTAATATCTTCGAATTTTGTTTTACTAGTTTCTAGATTTGTTTTAGATTTTGTGGCATCTAAGAAATTAGTAAATGGATCATCCTCGAAGAATATGGTTGTTGCACCACCAAATATTTGGAGGTTTGATGTTTCAATAACATTTTTCAACGTAATCGATGACGTTGATTGAGATTCAAGTATAGTGCTTGCGATCATATCTTCTGTAATTTTCAAGTTGGCCTTCGCCAAGGAATTATAAATACGAAATATTTCCTCATCGGAAGGACGAGAAAGCATCACAGATGACGTTTTGATGGTCGACTGTCTATTGACTGCTGATATTTCGCTCAGGCTTGACTGCACCATAACTTCTGATGTTTCCAATCCAATTTTAATAAATTCCTTCTCTAAAGATTCCATTTCAGCCGCTTTAGTAGTAGTTTCTTGCATTGAAGTTTCTGTTTCGATAACTTCAGAGAGATATGTAGTAGTTGTCATCGGTAAAGATGTTTCAACCGGTAATCTGTCGGTTGAAGTAAGTTCAATTAAATCTTGAGTAACAGTAATGAATACTTTTGATATATTGGACCATTGTTGCAATCCTTCTTCTGCAGCTAAGGTAGCTTCGCCTTTAATGGTAGTAATATGCGCTTTCAAATTAAGGTTAGGTGTTGAGGTACTTGGTGAGAATACAATAACACTATCGCCCACCACAGTTGTAAAATCAGCGAATCCATAATAAGTTACAGTTGCCAAATGTCGACTTGCTGGTATTAATGGTTTCACAGCTGAATACATGTATTGTCCATTATTTTGACTAAGTTGTTTATATATGAGTTTCGGACTGCGATCGAAACCTTCGGCAGACTCATTATCCTTTTTTCTTTCATCATTTCCACTACGATCATAATTAAGTTTGATGGTGTATGTTGGCAAATCTCCAATCGGTAGAATCTTGTTGACAGCCACTTTTCGAGCATTTTCATCTAAGATACCCAACTGAGGAACTGAATTAAGAATAGGCTTTGCATTTGACAAATATAACGAGCTCAAACTAGAAACTGTTACCGTTCCTGCCAAAGCTTTTTCTTTCTTATTTTGAATAGAGTTTGTTTCGTAATTGTTTTTAGTCCTTAAATATCCCATAAAATCCGTATTCGTTATAAAATCATCTTGATGATGTGAATGGTGACGATCACCTAACAAACGATCATCTATCGCCTGCCAATCTGGTTGTTCAGCATTAAATAGATCATTATGACTTTGAGGCAAAAATGTGGAATCACTATGTAATGATTCCCCAACCCAACTGGTTACAACTGATGGTAAAGGCACAGTGCTTTTATCATATAAAACACGAGAGCTTTTTTTTAAGTACTGGGCATATACCCGACCATTATGCAATGTTGTACCTACTACTTGAGTAGCATATTCTGTAGTCACTCCTTCCTGTATAAAAGTACGAGCAGTCGATGTTAAGAGCCCTACTTCCGGCCGAACATTTATAAAACGACCGTGGTTCTCATTATTCACCAATAAAACTGTTGTTGATTCTTTTTTCGTTACAAACATTATTAACAATATTTACATTATAAAATACAAATACATAATATAGAATATAAAATAAAAAATATATTACAAAGCCGTACATAAAAGTTACATTTATAATTATTTGAAGTAGGTAGGTGATGAATACATACAGTAGAATTGATTTTGAAATAGAGATAGAATTAGAAGTAGTGTAAAAAAATTGTTGTTTTTTAAAAGGAAGTTCAGTTATCCACAGGATCCACACGTAAAATATACGTGACGGGTAAAGAAAGTTGATTTTTTACATAAAAAAGAAAGAAAAAAGAAAGAAAATCACATATTGAAATTTTGTATTTTACATACAGAACGTATTTACATTTTATAAATTTATAAATATTCTTTATTACATCTAAAATTATTATAAATTGCTAATTACCTTTGTCAAAACGCAAAGCGGGTGTTGGCTTAACTATGTAAACATCATCTGAAATTATAAATTACAAATAAAAATTAGAGGATATTGCACCCAACAAGCTATGAATTCATATAAATGTAGTTTTTTATAAACTGCGTAAACAAGCTAAACATGCAAAAAGTGGAGAGGTCACAATGTATGGATGGGACAATATTATATTAAGCTTTTCCAAACATTCACACTTAAACTGTTAAATTCATATTGCAAAAAAGGAGGAATTTTCCGACAGGAAGTTTCGTAGGTGTCCTCTATGTATTTTTATACTATTGTGTTTAAATATACACACTCGCATGTGTATTTAATAAATATTTTTTGAATCTGAACAAGGGAACAGTTAACATTAAAATTTCGGAGGAAATATTTTAAAATTGAACCAATGGTGCAATACAAGTAATTTAATCAATTTGGAAAAGTAAGCAAAATATTGAAAATGACAAGTGGACAAGCCCTCAATAAATATCTCTAGGAGTCACATTAACAGTGGATAATAAAAAATAATACTGGAAAACTATTGTACCGCAGGTACAACCCCAAAGTTCAACATTAAAAATCTTATCAACGAATACTAACGCTGCAGTGCACTATAGATGGCTTCATTTTCTGGCCAAAAATATAAAGAATCACTGAATAAGGATACAAATCGGTTTATGGGGGTTTTTGAGGTTGCTGATTTCGAATCTAAGGTAAAATTTTTCAAGTTCAAAATGGCGGATCCAATATGGCGACCTAAATTTTAAAATTTCTTCAGATTTACATGAAAATCATTGTACGGTAGTTTTTGAGGAAATTGATGAAAATTAGCTCAAAACTCTTCATTTAACATGTTTTTAATTGTTTTAACGCTACCAAATTCGCCCATTTGTTAAAAGCTTATCCAAAACTCAATTTTCAGAAAAAAAATATTTTTTAACGAAACCTATTACTTTTCTTTTCCATATTTAATTTTAATTCATGTTTGTTTTTCACGTATTTAGGGAATTTCAAAAAAAGGACCAAATTATATTGTATATGCTGCCTTCAAACTTTGATCACAAACAATGATTTTGACCACTCGTTAAACAGTCATCGTAAACTTTTTAGAAAAGCAAAATATGATATTATTAGCTTTGATATGTTCTTTATTAAATACCGAAACAAAAACAAGCATTCTTGTGAGAAAAAGTATTTTTCTCCACAAAAATGGGTAAAAGTACCAAAGTCCAGTGTAGGAAGAGGCCTAAGACCAAAATCATTAAAAACGTAGATGACTCTACCTGACAAAATCGCATTTTATTACTCCAATATAAAATAAATGAAAGCACTAAGCCAAGAAATTAAGTAAATCTTATCCAATCTATCTTGAAACACTGCAAAATCGAAAAAAAGTATTGTATTCTGTAAACAATAAAAAAGAATACCGACGGAGAGTTACTGAATTCGAAAGTATTAGAAGAGCCTCTTCCTACATGTATTTACCATTTGAAAAATAATAAACATCAACAAGACGTAATTAATGATACTGACACTCTTGTTTCTGCATAGATTATAGTCCATTAAAAGAGATAAATAATTAAAAGAGATTAAAGCATATCAGAATTAGAAAATATTTTTAATCTTTTAAGGAAAAAAATAACAAACACGGCAACATTGGTTAGAGTACACATTTTTTTTTGAGTTTAATAAAAACAAGATTTTATAAAATGTTATAATTATTTTTTTTCGGCGGATCCATAAAGAAAAGTTTCAAACGATCCTTAAGGACAATCGCACAAGAAGATTTTCTGTCAGCAAGGGCGTCTTGATTTGCATTACTACGTTCCTTTAAAAAAAAACCATTACACAACCCTAATTCCTCCCCAAGTGTCTATGACGCGAGTTGATGAGGGATATCTAACTATGACTTAGCGTGTGACCAAGTATGGAGAACCCAATAATGGTTTTAGAAGGCGATCATTATCCTCAGCGAAGAATCCTTCCCCATTTCGAAGTCCGAAAAGATTACATTTTTACAGTTTTACCAAGATATACCTTACGGTACATAAGGCCGTCAGAGATGCCAAAAGCAAGACCAGCAAACGTTGTAGTTGTGGAGATCTCTTCTGTAGAAGACGCTTCCATAAAGGCTCCCACTTCCAACAGGAATTTGTGACGATGTGTCCGGAATACCATCTTTGCTACCTGGAGATGGACTCCTTGGTTGTTGCTGCCAAAAAGGATGATCATCACTCGAATGCTGCTTCGGCTGCACTTCTTCTTCTACTATTAGGGGGGAAGATATAGTTCTGGTACAAGAATCATGGGTCTACATGGACAAGGTTTGCCGACTCAAGATAAAGGTGTACAAGCTGGTCATTTCTCCCGGCGTAGAAGAGAGCTCGTGTTATTAATAATTTTTCTTAATCAGTTCACAATCGCTACTAGATTGCGATAAGCTCCAACCGCCCGGAGGCGGACCCTTATAGATGTTAAAGGCCAGACAAAAAGGAGTTAATGTACTAATTGGTACTGATGTCAACGCTAATCATCGTTTACGGGGACTGGAATACTAATGAAAAAGGTAAGTCAATCTTGAATGTAGGTGACGAATCCAGGTAATTCAATTCAATACGTAAGAAGGTCATTAACATAAATGTAGGAAATTACTCTCGTGGGGAACACTTTAGACTGGAGGGTCTACAACGACTACTCTCGGACCACGCATGCATACTAATGTCTTTAATGGGCTCCAGGAAAAACCAGGCCATTTCTATTTTAGAATTTCAATTATGGAGCTTTGATCTGAGGAATTGGAAGTTCCCAACGATATTATTAAAGTTAACACTGATGCCTCAAAGACAAGGTGGGCTTTGTATTAAGGGTTCTAATACTAAACTTTCTTATAGGCTGCCTGACCACTGCAGTGTGTTTCATGCAGAGGTTATGGCAATTTTGAAAACGGTGCAATGCTTGTTGAGTAACGACATTTTCCCTGTCAATATTTCGATTTACTCAGGAAGCCAGGCTTCAATTATGTTGAACGCTGTTTCAACCTCCGTTCTTATCCATGAATGCCGAGTATTTTTCAAGTAAAAAAACGGATCATTCAAAGGTAACAGAGATATGATTGGAAATTGCATTGCTGATGGCATGACAAAGGCCAGTACGCAGCTGACAATCTCCGATATGTTACAGGACATAAGTATTCCTATCGCCTTGTATAATTGGGATATTGTCCGCTTGTTTTACAGGGAGGATCAATTTCTTCGGCAGCAGAAAGGTATTGTCAGACCCTGCTAGACTCACTGCTATTCTTAAAACGCATGGCCATAAATCGCACAATAGCAATACTTACTGGATACTGTCCTCTTGGTAGGTATGCCGAAAAACTCGGCATTTCGAACAATGGATTTAAAGGAGCTGTGGAAGAGATTGTCTTTCATCCCATGTGTCATAAAGATTCGAACTTGAAAAAAAGTTTTTTTTTTAATTCAGGATGTTTTCTCTAGGAAATGATTACCTCCTGGGTAGAATTAATAGAGCCAACACAATGAGCCTAAACTGTAACCTAAGTGTTAGCTCTTCATTCGAAGAGGTCCGCCACATAACCTAACCTAGTTGTACTGTACAAATCTTTGAAATAATATTATTTCTTTCCATTATAGATAATTCCATAATACATACAAGGAAAATGTATAAAATATAAAACAGTTTTAAATTGGTTGACAATTACTAGCACATATTATTTAAGTTTCATACGTATGGTTAAAATTATGTGTAAGTAAATATTACATTCATATGGAATTTCTATTGGGTTATTGGTTTAACTGCTGTTTGTGTATAGCACCAACCATTCGAATGAATATCTTAATGTACCTTTTCAAAAATTTATCGTTCACATACTTTAGAGTTACCTGCATACAACATTAGATTTGTTAAGTATGTATTAACAATCATTGTCTTAATGTAAAGAGAAAGTTAAATATTATAAGATTCACTATTTTGTAATTTTTTTTTGCTTTGTTTTACCTTCGCGTAGGGTTTGAGTATATTTTCTTAGTCATGCTGCATAACAACAGATTCAGTGATATTTATATCAATTAATGAACTTTAGCCCCGGGAGAAACTTTTTTGTGCTCAATTGTAACCGTATTTTATTTATACATATATAGATGTATATATGTACGTATATATATATTATGTACGTAAGTTCTTGAAATCAATTTAAAAAAAAATTAATATTACCCACAATCATATATGATAAGTTCTCATAAGAAATATCGTTTATATTTGCCTGATAAGAATAAATATGTATACATATGTATGTATACATACATATATATATATAGGCATATTAATGTCATATGTCTTGTAATGTAGATTTATTTTTTAACTTTGTCGATATGACGTAATCCAATTATTTAAATAAATTTTTACACCTTCGAAAGTTTGTTCAGTTTTTTCTAAAAAAATATATAACAGGGAACTCTAGTACAAATACATACGATAAAGGCTATATAGACTATTTCTGTAACATAAAATAGATTAAATGTATAATTATTTTCACACAATAAGATGTTTGAAATAAACGAGATGCCTACAATACAACTATTTGAAAACAATTAGAGGCCCAATTGATAAAGAAGCAATCAACTGCTTACATTTTACTTATACTTTGACGCTGCCACCATTATTATAATAATTAAAGAACATGCTACGTGCTAAGACGTCATACAACTTTACATAAAGTCAGAGACAAAGTATTACAGAATTACATTCGTATTTTTAAAATGAGAGCAGAAATCTCCCGACAGATTTTTTGCGTTTACACGTTTAGTAAAAAACCAAAAAAACTAAAATGAATGCATCCCCGATGTAATCAGTAATTTAAAAAAAAACGAAGAGAGCCGTACTAATGCCAAATTTCCATCCAAGTTTTCTCTCAACATCGTAAACTCTCATTATATATTTGATTATTTTGTAAATAAATTAAAAAAATTGCATAGAGATAGAAAGGTACCAAAATATCAGCTAATTTATAGCATCACCCTCATAATAGATGCTGTTAGGTTTCAGTAAGGATAACTTGAAAAATACTTTTGAGTTGTATTAACGCCGCACAGGTTTCAAATATGTATGTGTTCTGATGATTTGTCCTCATCATCACAGAGCTTGAATGGATCCGTATTCTAAACCATGAATAATTATGAATAATTATGAATAACAAAAATTTTTCCCGTTGTAATTGGATTATTTAAAATCCATTTAACTTGTGAAGAGTGTCATCATCTTTCTTTTTGAAAAGTATGAATTTCTGATTAAATTTTCCATTCTAACCTCTAGTCAACCTCGTAGGAGCTAATTGCTCACATGGCAGCCTATCCGTCAAATAGTATTGCTACGACCGTTCTTTTTGTTTTCAGTCCAAATAAAATGGATTTTCTCTATGGGTTTAAAAAATTTCACTCTATGACCGCCCTATCCCATTATAGGAATAGTTCTTCTCTTAAAATAATGTGTAATAACCACTCATATTACATACATACATACATAATTGGTTATACAATCTTTCAGTCAGGATTACGACCTAGCTTCTCACACCACCCCAGTTCACACATCTCGAATAAAATGAAATATAAAATTAAAATATTTCTCCGGTACCTTTCTCTCTGCAGGCTTCTGATAAAAACTCTGAGAGTAAATAAAACTGTCATGAAAAATTTCTCAAAAATCTGTCGTTCGGAGTCGGCTTTAAACTGTAGGTCCCGCCGCTCATGTATGAAATTAATACACCAAACATGAGCGGTGTGAGAATTGGAATGACCAATTAAGTAACTAATTCCTTGCATGTATCTGTATGTCTGCATATATATGAGTCATCAAACTGTGTATATAATTCAGGGGTTACCAAAAATTTTTTGGTTGTGTATTAGTGAGTAAGTGAGTGAAAATCAATTGAGTGATTTTATTTATTTACTGTCAAAGAAAAACGTTATATTACAAATTATACAATTTATACAAATTATACAAATTATATTATAATTTGAATTACGTTTTTTGCTCACCAGTGAATTACACGCTCTTTTTCGCTCAACAACTTTTAAAACAAATTTGAAAATTATGTGACGTGAATATAGCATTACATTTTGAGTTTGTTAATTTCGGTAGCCCCCAAATATCTTACAATATAAACATAAGCAGCCTATACTCGTATGACCCATGTCGACAAACAAAATAATAAAAATAAAATTCCACGAAGACCAACAAATTAAACACCGATTGCGATCACTATTAGATAGAGCTCAGTCAAACCAGAAAGAGTTAAAGTTTTGAAGTTAGATTCAGAGAACAGATATGATTTAAAAAAGGAATAAAACTCATTGAATAGCAAACAGGGAATATTTGTCAAATATGATTCATAGATTCTTTTACGTACAGTGCTGTTTTCAAACCACACTTTGTTTTCAACCAAGAATCTTTGTTGTCTATCTTTCATTTTCAATACCATAAAGGTTTAGTATGATAGTTATTAAAACTAAAAGCAAATGAATGAATAAATATGACAAAATAAAGTGAATTGTTTAGTTTTCGAACCACCATAAAATGGAGAATTTTAAATTTTTGTTACTTCAAATATTTATATTATTATTTATTTCTTGTTCACTTTAGTAATATAAAAACAATATTTTCAATAACGAATAGCTAACACATTGTTATGAAATCCACTCAAGATTAATAACTTGTCCTGTTTTGTAGCCTCATTGGGATAGGATTTAAATCGAAATTGATGATGTAGTATTTTTCGTTCATTGATATTATTGAGAATATTTGTGCAATGCATAGTGTTCCACTTTATCCCCAATCCTAAATAAAGACCCTATTTCCCTGTAATAACAATAACTCCCTATCGTAATATGTAATATTTCCACCACATGTTTTAATAATACCTTCAGGACATAATTCGGAGGTATTCATGAGACTAGAAACCTTTCCTTAGAGTTTATGAAATTTGCTATTGATTCAACTAGACCATATTGAATTTTCGTTCCAAAGGAATAGTTCATGTACAAGGTCGTTTTCTATTTTAAAATAATTAATTTTTTGGGTGACCTTAACGCGGTTTTCGGGTGACATAACGTTTGAAGATCTGGACATGGCGAACGTGCAACTAGTGGAACTGGCCGGAGTGGCCAAAGCTGGGGTGGTTCAAATGGAACATAACTAGGGGGCTCACCTCACACTGGGTAACACAATGGGCCATATGGCAATTTAGAAATTTTTGCTACAATTATTGTCATCTCATACCTACATACTATATTTCACTTGAATTTGAAAAATTTTATAATTTCTTGAATGAAAATTTTCGGTCACAATGAATATAGTTCTTGTGGAAAAGGTAAGTAAGAAGCTAAACATAACAATGTTTTTTAATTTCTTGAATGAAAAAGTTAAAAATTGTTATTATTATTAGTTCCTTTTATTATTTATTAATAATTTCACACAAAAATTAAATTTTTTATTAACTCGCGCCAATATAAAAAACCCACCACGAAAACTAAAGAAACATAAATAAAAAAACTAACGGTCTGAGAGGGATAGAAATACTTTTTGGTAATATTTGCTGTCTCTTTCTCATTAAATTGGCAATGCGTCAAATTGCGTGTCGCCTCTGTTTACTAGGTGAAATCAAGTGAAAACAGTTACTTAAATTGGCAAAAAAAATTACAAGAAATAGAAGAGAAAAAGAATCGCTAGTAGTACCCTCAACGAACAATAAGTTTGGTATATTACAAAATAACGATGAGGATAACAATATACAAACAAAAACACCTAAGCCCCCACCGATATACATACATACATTCTTGATATAGTCAACATTAATAATATCATAACTAATAGAGTATAATATCTAAAGTAGATTTTAATCATAAATCCTTAAGAAATTATCATATTACTCTTATTGTTAGGACTGTGGAATCAAAAAGGAAAATAATTAAATATTTTCAAAATCGTAATTTTGATTTCATACCTATCAGCTAAAGTGAGCCTTATAGGTTTGTAATTAAAGGATTTCGAATACAACTGAGAATATCAAGGCAGAGTTAATCTTCTTGGGTCACCAAATACGAAGAGTCTCAAACGTAAGTGCAAAAAAATAGTAGTAGTGCAAAAAAGTTTATCTAGAATGTTCTTTATTGAAATGAATCTCCATCAACATAGAAAAGATCGAAACTAATACAATAACAACTAATACAAGCAATAGCTCAATGGAGAAGATTGTAGCTATAAGAGGAAATCTCGATATTAATGTTAATATTTAAATTCAGTACATGAATTTAAGAATTGCAATATGGAATGACAATGGACTTTCCAATCATAAAGCAGATTGCCTTTTAGAACTTAAATATTCATTATAAACTGTAAATATCTAAATTTGTAAATTTTATTCGTAAATAATTGAATAATTTTATATTTAAAAAAAACACACATTTTAAAAAAAGTTAATTATAATTTAGCTTGGTGAGATATGTTATTTTATAATATTTTGAACAAATTTTCTCATTTTTGTTAGATGTACTGCAAATACAGTTTAAGAAGAAACTCATATGTATTCTCCTCTGTATCCTTAAATTTGTGGATTCACATTTAGCAATTACTGGGACTGTTTATACATCCTTGTTTGAGTTTTCCGTAGATGTGTAAAGAAAGGTCCTGTTAATATTTATTCTAAATGAGTAAAATGAAATACACTTATATTAAGCATTAGTTAATCTCAGATTAATAAAGCTTTCCATTTGTATTTGACATTTACTTTTGGCACTTTTTAAAGTAACTGATTCGCATATAATTAGTAACATTCAAATGTCGTTAAACCTGAAATCGTAAATGATCAAAAGTCCTATGAAAATTCTGTTGGACATCCCACTAATTTTTCTTTATGCTGTGGAAAGTTATTTTACTAATATTAAAGCACAACAAATTAATATTGTTTAATTAAATAGTTTCTAGAAGCAGTGTTCCCAATGACTAACACAATTTTTTGTTGGTTTGTTTTTTCTTAATTGAAAATGGAGAAATTATTTGCTATTCAAGAAAATATTTACAACCAGTGTTCGTTATTTATGCACAAACTTCACTATAAATTCCATTATAAGCACTTGTTATTATGTTATATTTACACACATGGCTAAGCGTAGAAACTGCAAGTATATAGGTACACAAAATATACACAAACAGGTGAAGCGGATGCTGTGACCAGGTTTTTTTAGCTTTTATTTATAATCAAGATATTTAGCAAATAAATAAATAAATAACGACAATAAAATTATGTCGTCAACAAAACAAAATAAAAGAAACTTCTAGAAGCAACTAACACATGTGTCTTATTTAGCGGACATAGATTCACATTTATCGCTAAATAGATTGATATCACCCTGTCAACATTTTACGTGTAATCCTTTAGTCGTACGTAAATCAAAATCGAGCACAGTCCTTATTCATTTTCTTATGATTTATTTGTATTTCCTTATCAAATTCGAACTTATCTTTTAAATGTTTAGTGGGTAACAAAATTTGCAATCATCCAAAGCATACGAAATAGCTCAATAGTAAGTAAAGTAAATATTTATTCTAGTCATTTACATTTAAATAAAATAAAGTACAATACGTGCTCTTAAACAAAATTTCAACATGTCTTACAGTACTGAACACGTATGTATATACAGTCAAGGAAAAAGTCTACTTATACCGCTGTATGTAGATTTGTATCCCGTTGATTTTCTTTAAATTAAAAAAAGTTGCAGTGTTATCTAAGGCAGTTACAATTTGGAATGTTTAAACACAAAAGCGAATATAAAAAATAGAAATTACACTATGCGACAAAACACAAAAAATTAAATGCACCCGAGTAACAACCTAGTCTGTGAATTTGTGCTTTGCAGGTTTGAACAACTACCAGAAGTTTTCTAAAATTTGTGATTTGCGCAAATGTTATTATTTTGCTTTGCGCAAACATTAGCCAACTTCCGGTGGTTGGTCCACATTTTGAAACATACACTTAAGATCCTTCACAAAACTTTGGAAAATTTTTAACTTAAAGTTCATTTGATAAGACAACATATATAAAAAAACGAGTCAACTGTTATACTCTTGAAATAATAACTACGATAATTTTTGTCCGATTTTATCAAACGAAGTGTCAAACTCTTCAAAGGGAATGCACTTTAAGAATGTCACCACTTGTTTTATAGTTTTTTACTTAAATTTTGCAATTAAGAATGGCCAAACTTGAAAAAATAAGAAAAAAAAATAATGTTTTCTAAGTTTACCCCATCAAAACTCATAACATATAAGTTTGATCAAAACGTTTATGCATACTGTTTTAAAGGCTAACCTCCGACCTTTCCAAAAAACTTTAAATTTTTAAAATAGATTGAAACATATTTGGGTAATCAATAATTTGGTGTGAAAAGATCAAAAAATCTTTTTTGTCAAATAAAACATGTTTAGAGGGTTCGAGAGATATAAAGTATTTTTGAATTTTACTCAACCTACTGAACAACTTAAGCTATATAGTTACTCAGGAGTATTTTTACTGTCGCACCGTGTTATTATGTAAAGTTGTGTAAAATTAAAATATGATGAATCAAATAAATACTTATTCGGATTTGTCTAAATCACAATCAGTTCCAGGCTGAGGGATCGTTGCAACGTCATTTAAGCTGAAGTATATATTATTTATATAGCACTAAACTGACCGAGACAGATAGTCAAACATCATTAAAGACCTCAGAATAAGTATATATTGCGATCAGGAAATACTGGAGATCCCTGAACGTAATGGTAAGGTGCTTTTATTTAATACTTTATTGACATATATATGACGTAAAGACTTTCAGAATGTGATCGCGCTTTAAGAAGTAAACTATTTGTGAAACCTAATAATTTTCATTCTTTTGGTTCGGGCTGAACTTTCTTCTTCACATCTTCTTCAAATCCTATAAAAGACGAACAGTATTCCATTTGACTTTCCATTTTAACCTTTTCGTTATCGAATAAACAACAATATCGTAGTCTAGTAGGTAGACTGTTGGCTTATTAGAGAATAGCCCGTGGTGCAACTCCTGGCTCAGACATCTCGAACATTACGAAATATGAAAAAATATTTCTTTGGATGACTTGTTCTCAGCATACTTCTAGCAAATGTCTCAAAAATCCGTCGTTCGGAGTCGTCCATTCATGGATAATATTAACACACACAAAAAAGAGTTTGTATTAAGCCATCTAAATCCAAATGCTTGGTTATAATTCCCAGATCTGTACAAATGAATAAACGACCATAAAAGGTTTGAAATTATCGAGTAATAGAAATTATAAACTATATTTCAAAGAAAACCTTTTCTATGCTTAGAAGTCTGTGGAAAACACAAAATTTTACTTCATTAAAGGTCGACTATTACTTGTTAAAGCATATTTAGTCCCAGTACTTTTATGCGGACGTGAAATTTTCGCTACCTGTGATTCTGACAGCTTAAGAAAATTAAATGTGAAGCATAATACAGTAGTAGGATACGTCTAAGGGCTATCAAAACACGATCATGTATCAAACTTTACGGTGTAACATTTAACACTCTTCTAAATATTAGAGTACTTTTACATTTACATAAAATCATAAACACTTGTGAACCAAGAATTTTGAGAAAATAACTTTTCTTCGGTCTTAGAGACTAAATGACATCATTCAGTTTGCTATTCGTCTGTGGAACTCTTTACCTACTTGAACAAAACAACTTAGCAGCGCTTTTGAGTTTAAAAGGGGTATTTTCCTAATATACTGTTATTTAGTTAATTGCAATATTATTCTAGTAAATTTATTTTTATTATTGTTGTCATATAGTTTAATATTATTATTTTTATTATTAATACTTTTTTTGTTATTATGACTTCAAATTTTATTTTCTTCATAAATTGTTTACAAAATACTAGTTCTATGCTATAATTATAAAATCGTAGGTCTTGTTGTATGTGCATCGAATAAGTAATAAATTAAAAAAAATTTAATCTCAGTAGCAAATCTGCTCTTCCAATTGAGAAATAATTTTTTTCTCACACGGTCCACTACCCAAAACCTTTTTTTACATTATGCTTTTCATATTCATGTACTCATTTTTATTAGTCAAAATAAAGTTGGTTACAATATCTCTGAGCTCAAAAGTATAACGCAAATCTACAGCATCTATTTATGCAGTTGCGGTTAGATCATTTATAATTGCAGTGTTTGCGAGAAAACTTTTGCAGAAGTTGGAATAACATGAAGAGGTTAAATTGTCTTAGTCAGCGCACTACTAATTCTTAGGTACTAATACAAATTTGGGATTCCTCAACGGTGTGGTGTATACATTGTATAACGGATGCACAAGTATCTCAAAGGTAGCTTTACTCTGTGATTATTTCCGTTGTCTATCGGACGTATCTAACCTTACATTACTTTTTTTCGTAAAAATACTTTCTTTTTATATATAAAAACTAAAAGGAAAACCTATCTATTGCTCATTATCAATCAAATTATTTCTTTGTTCAGTAATAATGATGTATGCAGATCATCATATGGTGGCTTTCCCTTTTTAACGTTTGTCTTAATAATAATTATTTGGCAAGTTTTTGGGTTGAAAAAAAATAAAACGTTAGAATGGGCCCTCGGCTAACAATATGTGGAAGCCAAAGATAAGAACGTTATTAAAAACATACATTCACTAGTCGATTATGTCTCGTTTCTGCTCGTTACCCATAAATTTTTCACTAACGCTTTTTATGCAACAACATTGCTTAAGTAATGGCAAAATCAATCATGGACAAGTAATATGAAAACTTTGTTTTGTATTTTATTTTTTTTTTCGTTTTTTCTTGTGTCTTTAATAAAGCTATTATTTGTTTATTTTGTTGTAGTCATTCGATTTTTTTTTAGATTTTTTATTCACACATTATTAAATTTTACAGTTGCTATTGTTTGGGAAGTGTGTCAATTAAAAATCCGTTGTCTACTATTTAAAGATCAGTACCTCAACGTAATAAATATTTTGCATGAATTTGTGATCTTGTATGAAAATGAGATATATATTTATGTTAACATTTTCTTTACAGGTAAATTAAATTGTATTTGTAATTCATAAGAAATTTTCTATAAATAATCATTTAAAAAATTTAATTCGATATATGTATATTCGATATATATGCATTTATATTTTTCGTAGTTTCAAATTAATAATTAAAAATATGTGTAATTTTTACACTTTGCTAAATTTGAAAATATACTTAGATTGTTTTTGCTAAGAAAAAATGACTAAAACTCAATAATACTTTTATGCACTTCATTACTTTTTTTTTGTAAAACGCTGTGTTATTAATTTTGAAATATACGATTTGCATATACCAATAGTTTAACGCTCCGGTGCATGAATTAATTTCCTCAGTGTTAAAATTCTTTTTTATATATTATATTTGTTATATTTTATGTATTGAGTTTTTTATATTTATCCGTATTTATTTATTTCTCGGTCTGTTTATGCATGCATATAAATACAAGTACATGTACGTGCGTCTGGATAAGTTGTAACCGAAAGCGGTCGCACTTTTATTCTTTGCCTCCTCTTTTTCTGTTAATTTTTTTATTATTCGTGTGCTTATTTATGTAGTTAATAGGAGTTGTAGCTGAAAGTAATTTGTGTCAAGTGTATATGCGTGAGAGTTGTATTTACGTATGTGTGTACGTGCATACTTACTAAATTGTATTGCTTGCGGCATATTTGTGTAAATCTTGTTCTATTTCA
This sequence comes from Sarcophaga bullata, assembly GCA_005959815.1. NCBI lineage: Eukaryota > Metazoa > Arthropoda > Insecta > Diptera > Sarcophagidae > Sarcophaga > Sarcophaga bullata. The sequence continues at coordinate 28,305 of QOCX01000820.1, forward strand.
CAGATTTACCAGAGCTAGCAATTGGAAGATCGTTTTTACAAACTCACCAAAATTAGTCTTTTAAGGCTGTCTTAGACGACGAAAAACTTATTTTTCAGTTTGGTGCTCAAAAAAGGACTACAAAAAGACTCATTTAAATGCTTACAAATCGACTAATTTAAAGCACAAAAACAAAACTGGTAAAACATGCTGAATCATAACATGCTGAACATACATCATGTTTTCTTACTTTTTTCGTATACCGTTGCATTTATTATTTGAAAATCAATGACGTTTTAATTTTATATTGTTTCTTTGGTTTAAAAACTTACTTGTTAAATAGTGATTTAAAAAAGAAAAAGAAGAACAAAACACAATTTTCAGTTCATTTGCAAAATAAAGGGAAAGATGAGACAATTTGTAAGTTTTTAATAAAGTACATATTTCATTGCATATTAATCATTTCAATCAATTCTCAGAAAAACCTAATAGCAAAAATTGGAGGAATAGATTCAGCGCAATTTATTGGAGCTGCTGTGCCAAAAGTATTTTCGTATCATTTATATATTTTTTTTTATTATATATTTTTTACGTTTATGAACTTATATATAATGATTTTTAATTTATTTATTTA
>QOCX01000820.1:28942-75242 GCA_005959815.1 Sarcophaga bullata
GGAAGAGAGATTCTATAAGTCTAGTAATCCTAATTAGTGTACGATGTAGTAAATTAAATATGTAAAATTTAATTTTATTATTGTAATAACCACAACGAAAATAAAAACTAGGCGTATGCATATCAATCAATAACAAGATGGACGATAACTTTTATAAATCCTAACCACGGGTGACGAATAATCCTCCAGGCATAAATTTTCACAAAAATAAAAATCAATAGAACCGAGAATTTCGGTTTTGCTGTACAGCACCGGTTTGCAGACGTCAATAATATTGGAATAATCGATTTGTTGAATGAAATCAAGACAGTCAAGTAAGAGTTTCCGAAAAACAGTGATTAGAACGTATTGTAATTCAATATTTGATGTCAGACGTACTTAACGTTTGAGAAGTTGTTTTTGTAACATTTTGTTACATTAAAAAAGAATAATTATGTTTGACTTAGTTAGTGTTATTCCTTTTTACGTTAAGTGAATCCTTAACGCAATTCATATTTTCCATTTTAACTGTTGCACCTCTACTGTTTAAGATATAATTCGTTAGTTATAATTACTGTATTGAAACGAAAATTGAGAAAGTTGAATAGATTTTCGAAAGCATTTTTAAAAATTTACGATTCAAATTAAAATATCATAGAACCGGAAAATGATCAGAGCATTAGAAAATATTAATTTATGTTATCAAATCTAGTTATAAATGTTTATTAAACGACTCCAAAATAAGCAATTGTGAACCTTCACGGCAACTTAATTAAAACCTGTAATCTATAAGAATACATACAGTAATAACTGAAGCCATGACAACCTTCGAGTCAGGATTACGGCTTAGCTTCTCACCCACTATGTTGTGGGCAATTTTATTACAGAGTGGCGACCTACAGTTTAAAGCGACTCCGAACGACAGATTATTTGAGAAACTTTCAGAAGTTATTTACCTCAGAGTTTTGCCAGAAATGTGAGAGGAAGTCCGCCGAAGAAAAATTTTCACATATGTCGTTTTTGAGTTACCGGAGAATCATATCATATGAAATGTATCATTTAATTATTGATATTAATGTACGATTTGTTATAAGTTCCCAGATCAAAGCTGTGATTATTTCTGAATGTTACATCTGGAAGTAATCACCCGATATTATTTTTGCAAAATATAATTCGTAGATTAACGTAATAGTTCACATTTTGAGATCCGTATTATTTTGCCATAACGCTCTGATTCGAAAGACTGTAGAGACTTCAGCTGAAGTACAGTATTGTAATGTAAAGTTAATTGTTGTATAAAAAATAAAAAACATTAAAAAATGTATTATACATATGAAAGTATATGCATAAGTTTTCGCATTGTGAGACAATAAAAAATAAATTAAATAAATTGCGATTATAAGGAATATAAAGGCAGCGTTTTAATTTTATCAGATATAAAGAAACCTGCATCAGCCAATAAAAAATCAAATATTTCATTTTTAATAAATTTGAAATACAATTTTTTCCATAATATAATTGCTAAGATAGGAATCAGTTAATCATTAAGTATTTTGAAATATAAAGATTATTAAGTAATTAATATAGGTACGTTGAACGTAAATTATGTGAAAAATAGAGGTAAGGTCATCCGAATATAAGATTATGTTGCATAGTATTTTTATATAAAAGAATGTTATGTTTTTTAAATGTTATTTTCCGTTGCATTTTAATCGTAAGCACTTCGAAATAAAATAATTTACAAGAAGGGACGAATTTTTTGGGAACGATCTATTGTGTAAAAAGGGAATGAGGGGTGTACTTGAGGAAACAAATATAAATTTCCCGGCTTTAGACTGTTCGAACTTCAAATTTATCTACAACTAAATAATTTGTTATAGACATTTTAAGTAAAAGATGAGTGTATTATTGATTATTTGATTTTTTCTTCCGTCGTTTTTAGTGTTAAAATATAAAAGGCTAAAACACGATGAATAGTATAAAATAAGCACAGAAATTTCAACCCAAAAGATGCAATCACGAACCAAGTTCCGCTCGACTTTATCAAGAAGGAAGAAAAAGAAGACGCTTGTAGTGAAAAGTTTATACTGTAGCAGCATATTTTTATTTTCATGGCTTTTAATAATGGTTGTCTAACGTTTATACCTGACAAGAAACGAACACAACATAGGCGGTAAAAGTAATAGAAACGGTTTTCTTATTGTGTTTTAAAGAAATAAAATATGACCACCTAAATGTTATACAAAAATTAGAAGGAAAAGGTTCAAGCGCAAACCAGTTACCCTGTCGCTAATAAAATATATTGCTAGCTATAGGGAAAACTGTAAATAACATGGAATTGGCGCCCTATACTTCAAAGAAATAAGTAATATTGTTGCACTTAGGCTTTTCAATCTAAGCCTTTATAGATATGATGTAAAAGAAACCGAATATTGTTTTTTTTTAAATAAATTCCATGTTGGGATGTACTTATATATAGATATTGTAAATATGGCAAGTGTTTTGTGTACATACGCTGACCCAAAAGAGGCTCTAGATTAAAAGCAAACGCGCACTTTGGGTTAAGCTTCTGGTCAACTTATGTGTAACTAATGATATTGATCTTAAATATTCAGCCATCATGCGCATGTTTTGTGACAATCAATCTTTGACGTCAATATGAAGTTTTTGCCCAGTTTTTGTATTTTACCTCTTTTTGATGTTAATTGTAGTCCCCATGAAACCGGAATAACTAATTAAGAGAGGGAATGGTTAAACCTATCTGTAGCCGTAGGTCGGAACTTTTTGAGTTAGCATTTTGGATGTTTTTTTGAGTTTTTTTATAAAAAAAAATAAAAAAATTCGAAAAACAAATTTATTTCATTCAAATCTGGCAATGCTATTTGTAGAAATGTGTGTAATTCTGCGCGCAGGTCTATAGAGTAGTTGGCAATATTAACAAGAGACAGATTTTCGAATCGACCGCGGTCAGACATCAAAAACGAAATATAAAAAAAAAAAAAACTCTGAGAGTAAATAAAATAGTAAATTTCTTTAAAAAGACTGTCGTCGGAGTCGACTTTAAACTGTAGTCCCGCCACAGGGTATAAAATAACACACAGCAAACATAAGTGGTGGAAGAAGATACGGTCCGAAAATTGACTGAAGGGTGTAATGCAATTAGTATGTATGTATTGTTAATTTCCCCGACCGTGCTTTGGGTACGGAGAAAATAAGAGATTTTTATATAGTTAAAGTTTAAATAAATAAAATGGGTATAAATAAATAATTTTTTTATTAATTGAAAACTTATTGATAACAATATATGGAAGATGTAATATCTTCAAGATGCCTACCAGTTAGAGCGCATCCGAGATGTCCAATTTCCAAATCCAGCTCCTTAAATACGGGCGCAATTACAATGCGTGACTATGGTTTGGCTTATATGAAATGCTGCAGAATATCTATAAGTCCGCAGTGACTTGGGATGGCACGTGCGTGAAACTACATATGGGTATGGTGTGGCAGGATCATCCATTCAGTTCCAAAAGAGATGTGATAGATACCTACTTATAGCAGGCACTCCGGAATGATTGCACCCGCGCAGCCGTCCCTAAAACCCACCAAAATAGAACTTTCGGATATGCATTGAACGGCTCATTGGATCCATGTAGAGTACTTCAAAAATAGAAATTTTGTTTATTCATTGAAAATGACTCACGCGAAGAGTTTTTTTCGAAGAATAGTTAGGGTCAAGTGACACGGAGATGGTTTTTTACATACAGATCTACGCGTACAGGATTCTGGTAGATCGTTACGAACCAAGGGAACGACACATTTAGAATACTCCTCTAGGAGCATGATTATCAGTGAATCGTAAATGGAATAAGAATGCGCTACTTCCAAGAAGATACATAATATTGTGTTGATAATGTACTGTTATATTTTATGAGTAGTAACGGCGTTGAAGACATAGCCGCCAAATATATGTGAGTAAAGAACTAAATATTGAATGACAGCTAATTTTGAAGAGTGTTACTTTAACAAGGATGGAGCGTTATCAGCGTGCCAAAGTTTGGAAAGTCAATACTGTCCGCACCTTGTTGTATAAGGACTCTTTATTATTCAATACTGATACTTTGCATATAATATGTAAGTGTAAAGTGGTTGCAGTTCTTCGATATTTCCTTCTTTGAAGTTCTTTGTTGCGTGATTTCTGTTTACAGTATTACAAGTAAATTTTATTGTTATTATTGTCTTATTTGAGCAATATTAAAAATTATTATTTGTCAAGTTTCATATTTATTGTGGTGTTCCGTATAATGAGGAACACCTAAATACCATATCAGTGGAGCGTTCATATAAAAGAAATGCACCGCATTTTATTTTGATAAAAATAAATTTAATTATATAATTATATTATATTACAATAAAGACAATACAATAACATGGTTTCCGATTTACCCTTAGATACGAAGCTCATTTTTAACATGAAAGTACGGAGGTGGGTCACTTAAGGTCCCCCAATGAGAAAAATGTAACCTTATGGTTTATATATAACATCAAACGTAATTAATTTTAAAACATTTCATTGTTTACAATGGCGAAGTTATAAAAATAACTTAAGATTGGGGGACTAAGTCCGTACTTTAGGGGGTGAAGAAATTAATATGTTCTCTAATCCCGCAATGAATACAAATACTGTTTCTTATAGTTCTCATGAACATCGTCGAATATATGTGTTATACCGATTAATCGACTAACGAATTCTAACTATACTATTTATAAAATGAAAAATTAATTAATAAATATAATTAATAATAAAATGATTAATATAATATTAATGAAATAAATAGATAAATAGATTAGATTTCTAAATAACGACATTTATAATATTAATATCTTTTGTAAAGAAGGATAATTTTTTAATTGAACACATATTTGACTTCGAAAGAAGGGAAGGGACGGTGCTTGGCCTAACAGGTTAAAGTATAATATAAATGTATAGTTGCATAGAATATTAAATTTGGCAACTCCATTTTGCCACAGAAGATCGAATTTATTTCCAAACTAAGAGTCAATATAAAAAATATTAATGTAAGTTATTTTGATTCATTGCAGATGAATAATTATACACACATGCTGTAGTCTTAGAAAAAATTTAATTTGTTACCTAAATTGAAATATTTTGGAAGAAGGAAATGTGTGTTTAATTATTTGAATCTATAAATATTTTTACCTATACGTCTGTAAAAACTAGAAAATAGTTTACAAATGTCGAAGATGTGAAGCACAACGTAATAAAATATAATACAGTATAACAGCTTTTATGAATTTATAGCACTTCATCAATTTCATTTACATTTTACTGTTAAATGATAATTGTAAAAGTATTCTAAATTAACGATTTGAAAGAACTTTAAATCGAAACTAGAATTAACAACTGAAATCAAAACTATTTTGTGTTGTCCCAGTCACAGTTTTTTTTAAATTTTGATTCATTATGAGTTTCTTTTCGGCCTCCTCGCGGACGATAAAATAATCATTATGTACTCAAACTTTCAAGTCAGTAAATGATTGTTTTGTCGAAAGTCTTTTATTGACTCAAGCACTCTAAACTATACGACTTGTTTTGATTTATTTGGGAATTAATTACGGAGTCTAGTTTTAAGTTTATATTCCGGTCACATTGCAATCGTTTCTCAAACTATTTTTTGATTTTTACGATCAATTTTTACTCATATTAGGTGGTTCTTTCGGAGTCGCTGTTTTATTCACTTTTATGTGTTGATAATAAAAAATGAAAAAGTGTCTTAGTTTTTGTTAGTTTTTATTTGAAAAAAAACAAAATTCATGTCGTTCTAAGAATAGTAATAGTAAAACAAAACCCATAAAAGTGAATAAAACAGGACTCCGAAAAGACACCTAATATGAGTAAAAAATTACTCGTAAAAAATCAAAATAGTTGAGAAAACGATTGCAATGTGACCGGAATATAACTTAAAATAGACTCGTAATTAATTCCCAAATAAATCAAAACTAAGTCGTAATAGTTTAGAGTGCTGAGTCATAAAAGACTCTTCGACAAAACAATCATTTATGACTGAAAAGTTAGAGTACATATGATTATTTTAATCGTCCGGAGGAGCCGAAAAGAACTCATAAATGATCAAAAATTTAAAAAAAATGCTGACTGGGACAACACAAAATAGTTTTGATTTCAGTTGTTAATTTAGTTTCAGATTTAAAGTTCTTTCAAATGTTAAATTTTAGATAATTTTTTACAATTATCATTTAACAGTAAAATGTAAATGAATTGATGAAGGTGCTATAAATTCATAAAAGCTGCTTATACTGTATATATTTTATTACAGTTGCTGTTCACAATTTCGACATTTGTAAATATTTTCTGTGTTTTTACAGACGTATAGGTTAAAAATATTTATAGATTAAAAATATTAAACAATTTCCTTCTTTCCAAAAATATTTACAATTTTAGGTTAAAAATTAAATTTTTTCTAAAGACTACAGCATGTCGTGTATAATTATTCATCATGCAATGAATCAAATAACTTACCATTAAATACTTTTTTATTTACTCTTAGTTTGGAAAAATATTCCGATCTTTGTGGCAAAATGGAGTTGCCAATACTTTAAATATTCATATGCAATATACACATTTATAATTATACTTTAAACCTGTAGCAAGCACGTCCCTTCCTTCTTTTACGAAGAAATATGGTGTTCAAGTTAAACTATCCTTTGGCTTTACAAAAAAAATTATATGTATAAATTGTTTATAATTAAAAATTAATTATTATTATTTATTTATCTAATATTATATATTATATTTTATTATTATTTACTTTAATTAATTAATTTTTCATTTTATAAATAGTAGTAGTTAGAGCATTCGTTAGTGTTAATCGGTATAGAACATATTCGGACGATGTTCCAATGTAAGAACATAAGAAACAGTATTTTGTAATTCATTGCGGGATATGAGAAAAATTAATTTCCTTCACCCCTAAAGTACGGACCTTAGTCCCCCAATCTTAGTTATTTTTAATAACTTTCGGCCAATTGTAACATGAAATGTTTTAAAATTAATACGTTTTGATGTTATATATAAACATAAGATTCCATTTTTCATTGGGGGACCTTAGTGACCCCACTCCGTACTTTATGTTAAAAATTGAGCTTCGTACTCTAAGGGTTAAAATCGAGAAACATTGTTATTGTATTGTTTTATTGTATATAACTATAATTATTAATAAATGTATATTTTTATCAAATAAAATGCGGTGCTTTCTTTTATATGACGCTCACTGTATATGGTAATTTAGGTGTTCGCTCATATACCGGAAACCACAAATAATATGAACTTGACAAAACATATATTTTTACATATTGCTCAAATAAGACAAATAGACAACAATAAAATTTACTTGTAATACTGTAAACAGAAATCACGCAAACAAAGGAAATTACAAGAAGGAAACTAATCGAAGAAAACTGCAACAACTACACTTACATATATATCGCAAAGTTATCAGTCATTGAAATAACAAAGAGTTATAAACAAAGTGGGACAGTATTGACTTCCAAACTTTGGCAGCTGATAACGTCCATCTTGTTAAAGTAACATCTTTCAAATTAGCTGTCATTTATTTAGTTTCCTTTACTCAATTATCTTGGACGGATATGTCATTCAACGACACGTTTATCTAAATAATAAAAGTGAATTATCAAAAATATTATTATCTTCTGGAAAGTAGCGCATTCTTCATCCATTTTACGATCACTATAATCATGCTACCTAGAGGAGTATTCTAAATGTGTAGTCCAGTGGTTCAGTAAACGATCTACCAGAATCCGTACGTAGAATCTGTATGTAAAAAACATCTCCGCTGTCCAACTGACCCTAATATTCTTCGAAAAAAACATCTTCCGCGATGACGTCAATTTTTCAATGAATAAACAAAAATTTCGTATTTTTGAAGATATACATGAGATCCAAGAGCGTTCAATGCATTCCGAAAAGGTCTCTATTTGGTGTGGATTTTAGACTGGCTGCGCCGGGGTGCAATCATCGGCGTGCACTATAAGTAGGTATTTATCACATTCTTTTGGACTGAATTGGATGATCTGCACACCAACAATATGTAGTTTCAACAGCACGTGCCACACAAGTCATGCGACTTTGGATATTCTGCACGATTTCATTAAGCCAACATAGTCCACGCCATTGGTCAAATTCGCCCGTATTTAAGAGCCTGAGTTATGGAAAATTGGACATCTCGGATGCGCTCTAAACGGTAGGCATTTGAACGATATTAAATTTCACATATATTGTTATCAATAAGTCTTTCAAATTAATAAAAAAAATTATTTATTTATCACACACACTTTGTTTTATTTAAATTTAACTTATAAAAAAGCTCTTAATTGCTCCGTACACCAAGCGGTCGGAGACAATTTAAACATACATACATAACATAATTGGCCATTACAACCCTTCAGTCAATATTACGGCCTATCTTCTCACACCACTTATGTTGTGTGTGTTCATTTTATACCTGAGTGGCGGGACCTACAGTTTAAAGTCGACTCCGAACGACAGATTTTTTAAGAAACTTTTATTTTATTTACTCTCAGAGTTCTTGTTTTTTTTTATATTTCGTTTTTGATGTCTGACCGGTGATTCGAAATCTGTCCTTTCGTCTAATATGCCAACACACTACCTACTAGACTGCGGCGATTACACAATTTTTCTAAAACTAGTTACCAGATTTGAATAAAATAAATTTGTTTTGAATTTATTTTTAATTTTTTTTTTATAAAAAAAACTCAAAAAACAATCCAAAATGCTAACTCAAAAAAGTTTCCGAACGGCTAAGATAGCGTTTAACATATCCCTCTTTAATAGTTATTCGGTTTCATGGGACATACAAATTAACATCAAAAAGAGGGTAAATATCAAAAACTGCAAAAAAATTCATATTGACGTCAAAGATTGATTGTCAAAAATGCGCAATGATGGCTGAATATATTAGATCAATATCATTAGTACAATATGTGACAGAAGCTTAACACCAAAGTGCGCGTTTGCTTTTAATTAGAGCCTTATTTGGGTCAGCGTATGTACAAAAAACATGCATATGTACATATCTATATATAAGTACATCCAAATGGAAATTTATTTAAAAAAAAAAATATTCGGGTTTTCTTTTACATCATATCTATAAAGGCTTAAGATTTGAAAACGCCTAAGTGCAAACTATTACGTATTTCTTTGAAGTATAGGGCGCCAAATTCATGTTATTTACAGTTTCCACTATTAGCTAAGCAATTATTTTATTAAGCGAAGTAACTGGTTTGCGCTGAAAACCTTTTACCTTCTAATTTTTGTTAACATTTAGGTGTCATATTTTATTTCTTAAAACACAAATAAAGAAAACGTTTCTATTACTTACCGCTATGTTGTGTTGTTCCTTGTGGTATAAAGTTTAGACAACCAATTATTAAAAGCATGAAATAAAATATGCTGCTACAGTATAAACTTTCAATACAACGTCTTCTTTTTCTTCTTCTTGATAAAGTCGAGGACTTGTGTGATTGCATCATTTTGGTTGAAATTTTTGTGCTTATTTTCTATATTATCGTGTTGAGCCTTTATATTTTAACACTAAAAACGAGGAAGAAAAAACAAAATCAATAATAATATTTTTTATTAAAATGTCTATGAAAAAATTATTATGTTGTCAGAATAAATTGAAGTTCGAAAGTCTAAAGCCGGGAAATTTATATTTGCTTCCTCAAGTACACCTAATTCCCTTTTTACACAATAGATACGTTCCCAAAAAAATTCGTCCCATTATTGTAAATAATTTTATTTCGAAGTGCTTACGATTAAAATGAACGGAAATAACATTTAAAAAATACACATTCTTTTATAAAAAAATATATGCAAATATTATATATTCCGGATGACCTCAACCTTATTTTTCAGATAAATTTGTTAACGTACATATATTAATTAATATAATACGTCTTTATATTTCAAAAATCGATTAATGATAACTGATTTATTTAGCATTTATTTATGGAAAAAATTGTATTTCAAATTAATTAAAATGAAAATATTTGATTTTTTATTGGCTGAATGCAGGTTTCTTCATATTGCATAAAATATAAAACCGCTTATATTTCTTTCATAATCGCAATTTAATTTAATTTATTTTTTATTGTTACACAATGCGAAAATATGCATATACTCATATGTATATAATACATTTTTTTAATGTTTTGTTTATTTTTTATACAACAATTAACTTTCACATTTAAAATACTGTACTTCAGCTAAGTTTCTACAGTCTTTCGAAATCAGAGCGTTATGCAAATAACTACGGATCTCAAAAATGTGAACTAATTACGTAATCTACTGATTATATTTTGCAAAATAATATCGGTGATATTCAGATGTAAGACATCTTCAGAAATAATCACAGACTTTGATCTGTGACTATATAAAAATCGTACATTAACTAATTCAATAATTAAACTGACTATTTCTATGATATGATCCCCGGTCAGACATCAAAAACGAAATGTGAAAAAATATTTCTTCGGCGACTTCCTCTCAGCAGATTTCTGGCAAAAACTCTGAGAGTAAATAAAATTGCCATGAAAAGTTTCTCAAAAAATCTGTCGTTCGGAGTCGACTTTAAACTGTAGGTCCCGCCACTCATGTATAAAATTAGCACACACAACATAAGTGGGGTGAGAAGCTAAGCCGTAATCCTGACTGAAGGGTTGTAATGGCCAATTATGTTATGTATGTATGTATTTCTATGATACAGGTTATTAAGTTAAGTTGCCGTGAAAGGTTCACACATCTGTATTTTGGAGTCGATTTAATAAATTTATAAATCGATTTATAAATAAAATTTAATATCTTTCTATGTTCTATCATAGTTCCGGTTCTATGATATTTTAATTTGAATCGTAAATTTTTAAAAAATTGCTTTGAAAATCTCTTCAATTTTCAATTTTCGTTCTCAATAAGTAATAAACTCAACGAATCTTTACTATTTCAACCAGTAGAGGTGCAACAAGTAAAATGGAAACATATGAAATTGCGTTAAGGGATACACTTAACAGTAAAAAGAATAACTAACTAAGTCAAACAATAATTATTCTTTTTTACACTGTAAAACAAAAATGTTACAAAAAACAACTTCTCAAACGTTAAGTACGTCTACATCACAACTAATTGAATTAAATAAGTTCTACACTTTTTTGGAAATTTTATTTGACCTGTCTTGATTTCATTCAACAAATCGTGAATTATTAATAGTATTGAGGTCTGCAAACGGTGCTGTACAGCAAAACCAATTCATCGGTTCTACTTGAATTTTATTTTTGTGAAAATGTTATTGCCTGGAGGATTCATTGTCACCGTGGTTAGGAAATTTATAAAGTTATACGTAACATATTGAATGTATTGAGATTGTATGCATACGCCTAAGTAATTTTATTTTCGTTGTGGTTAAGAAATTCAATAAATAAATTCATAAATTCTTACATATTTTAAAATTTACGTACATACGTACATAATTGGTCATTACTAGATTTTAGTCAGGATTATGACCTAGGTTCTCACTCCACTTATATTTATTTTATCCTTAAGTGGTGAGACCTGAACGACAGATTTTTGAGAAACTCTTCATGGCCATTTTATTTACTTCCTGAGCTTTTGTTAGAATTGAGATGTCACCGAAGAAATATTTTTTCATATTTCGTTGGAAATGTCTGACCGAAGCAGCGTTGTCAATATTTTTTTTAGAAAAACTTTTTATTTCTGGGAAAAAAAACTTTTTTTACAAAAAAAAAAGTATCAACATTTCTACAGGAGCACCGGAGGCCAATGCACTCTGTTGGTGTTTCTCTGCTAGTTTTGTAAGGGACTATTAAAATACACTATATTTTATTTAAAAATGTAAATATTTCTTGTTATTATTATTGAATTTATTGAAAAATTTAAAATTTAAAAAATTAAAAAAAGGAAAACTTGGCAAATGGCAAGGCTGGACCTGAGTTTGAACCGTAGCCTCACGTCTAATAAGCCAGCACACTACATACTAGACTACGTCGACAATTTTAAAAGGAACGATATATTTTTAATTATTATTAGTCGTAGCACAACAAGATATTAATTTTATAAATGATAGTGCCATGGGAGTACAGCAAAGAAAAAAGTAATAAAAAATCATTGTCATCATGTAAAAAAATAATGTAGAAATAAAAATGAATTAGAACATATTATAATCTCAGAAAATATTGCATTCGATGCAAAAAATGAGGATAAAAAGAAATTAATACATGTATGTGAAAAATAGAATAAATACAAGGAACAGTATATACAAAAATAACGACAAACAGAGAAAAGCATATATACATGAAGATACAATGAAATTTAATGAAAATTAATAATCACTAATAAAAAAGTAAAAATGTACAAAACAATTAAAAATTACTTAAACAAATTGTATAACTCCTTTTTGAACTTAATTACATTGCCTATTTTCTGTATATAATTTGGTAAAGAATTCCAAAGACTAATATTATGTATAAAAAACTAACGTTGTGATAAAAGAGTCTTATATCAATGTTGGATCATTTTCTTCTATGTTGGCTGTTCTGAGGTAATAATCTTATGGAGGAGAATAAAGCATTTAATATTTGAGACGTTATCAAAATTAATTCCAAATATTTGGTAAGAAAATTGTGATATATTGTCATGACGTCTTTTAATAAATACATATCTAGCTATATTATTGTAAGCCAAGTTGAGTTAGCGAAAATGGCAAGAGGAGTCGATTCTATTACAGCCCATAAGTTTCTAAGCATACCGTAAACTTTACCAACGATGACATTAATGTGGTTAGACCACGTTAGCCGACCATTAACAATAATACCCAGATTTATTCCCCCTGATAATTATATCAGGCACAACAAATTCTCTCTTAGTTCTAGAGAACAATAAACATTTAGATGTAGAGGGATTTATACAAAGTCCATTGACCTTAGCCCAGTTGTCAATTTTCTGTAAATCAAAGTTGATCGAGTCCATAAAAAATTTAATATTCTCAATAAGAGTGCGTCATCAGCGTACATGTAGTTCGTAAATGTACACAAGAAACAAAAGAGGCGCTAATATTGATGCCTGAGTAATACCTCTTCCAAAGTTTAGCGCATTCGAGATGTTACCGTATAGGTAAACTCTCTGTGATCTGTTCATAAGGTAAGAATGTAAAAGACTACAAGGTGAATTAGAAAAATGAAAGGGGGACTGAATCTTTTTCAACAATATTTTACGAACTACCGCATCAAAAGTCTTGGTGTGATCCAAAATAACTAAAAACGCTATGTAGTTTTCATCTAGCTCCAACCTAAGGTCATCAACTACACTGACGAAAGCAGTTACACTGGGAGCAGTTACTTTATATTTATATGAATAAAAAAATTACAAAACGAGTTTGTTAAAAATTTCTGCAGAAACAAAAAATGTATACAAATTTGTAAATTTTTCGAACCACGCTTTAAAAGCATGAAATAAACTCATTGCGTTAATACGAACAAAATAAAAGCAAAATCGCAATACTGTTTTATCAAAGTTAATACTGATACGGAAAAAATAATTCGAATTTTTACAAATAATTACCAAAGTATTTGCACAAAACATTTCCGGAGGAAATATTTACATGTATCATAAGAAATATAAAAATCAAATATGAATAATTAATCAGTTGATGTAGTGCAATAGGAAAGTATTATTAAAATAATTTTTTCAATAATTAGATCGGTGGAGAGTTTTACGAGCCCAAGGGATCGTATGACAACTCAGCAGACTAATGCTTAGAGAACGACCGCATTGTTTATCACGTCGGCATATCGCATAGTGTCGGCACCAGGAATAGTAGTGACAGCAGGTATAATTCTCATGGATCTACTGGCTGCGGAGGGGATTTAAAATTATAAATAAATTATAAATCGAAATCGGTTCGCAATTCTGTAACTGGTTCCATAAGACAAGATACCATCTCAAAAGAAGACGATGAAGATAGAAGAAAATGAACGCCGAGACTTATTTCGATAGGACGGAAATTCTGAGATGCTTTCGGGTCAGGGATATTTTAGAAACTATCTGCACAAGATGGACAAGGTCCTTTTATTGTCTTTACGAAAAAGAGGAAGTGATTGACGATGCGGATATGTTTAAATGTCTCTTCAACCTTCGTTGCGCAATTCGGATGCGATTATAAATATCGAGAGGCAAAGGGACAAAGTAATACCACCATAGTTCCGGAGTGGACATAAGAAGTCCGTAGCAAGCGAGAGGTGATGTAACAACTTCCTTTATGTTGCGCTTAGGTACATTTACCCCTCGAGATAAAAATTGTTATTAGTGTTAGTATAATTCTATTTATTATTATTGCTATTACAATTATATTTCCTACATTACATTTTAATTATATTCTTTTCAGTATTATTGCTATTATAATTATATTTATTATATTATTATTATTAATTATATTATTATCATGTTGTTATCCTTTTTCTTAATACTATTACTATTATTGTCCTTATTATTGCTATTATGATATTCTCGTCGGTTTTTATATAAAAAGAAATTTTGCAGAAATATTATAATTATCTATTTCAGGAGCTTGTAAGTTAGATTTTTCGGTTTATCATTCCCGAAAGGATCAAAGGGACTTAGTTCTATTAACTTTTTATTTACAGATATTTAATTTATTGTTTTTTCTATTATGAACTCTCATACTTTCAATTATTTATCTAATTCTTTTCACTTGGAACACTTGTAACTACGAAAATCTATTGTTGAATGCAAATCAGAGAAAATATTGTATGAAAAAATTGTAGATGACACATTTTTAAACGTTTAATAAATACTTGGCTTCGAAACAATCAGTTTATGTTGATCAAAATATATATATATAACATTAACATTTCATCTTTCTGTTTTTTTTTTTTTGATACGTTAATATTATCACTCACTGTATTTTAACAGTTAAACAAATTTCTTTGACTGTATGTCTTCATATATGTTGTACACAGTTTCGTATTATAACGTAGCTGTACATAAACCTTATGAAATTTTGCATAACGTCGAGGTGATTATTCAATTCTTGGAGGTTTTTATTTAAAATTATACAAATTCATTATGTAGACTAACCTATTAATTTATCTTTTGAGTAAACTCCGCAACCAGCTAAATTGAAATAGAAATAGACATATAAATTTTTTAAAATAAATATTGTTTTCTATTATCTTTCTATATTATTCTCCTTCCGAAAAGTTTTTGTTTAATTAAACTTTTAGTGGTTTATACTCATATAAGTTTATTTACAATTATTAATTTATTTTACTTTTTATTTAGTGTATCCCGTAAAAATTTTTCGTATTTTTTGGCTCTTTACTAGAGCATACGTTGCGAACAAAAGTTAAAACAAGAACTGATTGATGCAGATCTTCAGGTTGTTCATTCAAACCACTTCAGGCCATGTAAAAAACAAGAAGTGGTTATGACAGAAAAAAAAGCAGAAAAATCAAACCAGTCAACTCTGGCTTAATAGTTGAACATGTACTTTGTACATATTAAGATACACAGATACACGCTTACCAACAACATTTGATCCATAGATATGCTAAACATGTTTATGTGTCTCTATCATTGCTTCACAAAAAAAAATTGCTTATATATACTTACCAAATCAACCTGCAAACCAGATTTTAAAAAATACTTTTGTCACACCCTACATACCGTTCAATAATGTGTTAAATCTCATCATGAGCGTAAAAAAATAAATATTTCATATAAATAATTATAACCTAACAAATACAATCTCCTAAGACTATATTCATATATACATACATAATTGGTCATTACAACCCTTCAGGATTATGGACCTAGTTTCTCACATCAATTATTTTGTGTATGTTAATTTTATACATGAGTGGTGAGACTTAAATTTTAAAGTCGACTACGAACAACAGATTTTTAAGAAACTATTCATGACAGTTTTATTTACTAACAAAGTTTTTGCCAGAAGCCTGCTGAGAGGAAGTCACCGAATAATTTTTTTTTTCGTTTTGGTGTCTGACCTGGGGTTTGAGCCGTGGCCTTACGTCTAATAAGCCAACACACTACCTACTAGACTACGGCATATATACATATTTAAATAATTATGATATAGTCGTAAGACTATATTCAAGTATGTATAAAAAGAAAGTTTCAAAAATAATTTTACAATGTAAAACATTTCCATGTATCATTTATAATTGCTGTCACTGATTAAAGTTAATTAGAAGTTTCAAATTATCGTTGGGATTTTGAAACTGATTAAGTATACACCAATTAAGTATCGCTCAATATTTAGATGTATATTCAGTGTGTAAACAAATTATAATTTGTGTTAAATTATGTATTAAAACTGAAAATTGCTATATGACAATTGATCCAATTTCTAATGTTGCCTAAATACGATTAAAGTTAAAGTATAAGTTAAGGACGTTCGTAATTTTTTCTTCGAATCTTATGAGATGCTAATATAACTTGGGTAGAATACGATAGGTTGACAGAATACTTCACTGGGATCCGATCAGTTGTCTAGTGAAAAATTATTGGTGCGTCAAACTCTTGATTGTCAGTTTCCCAAGTGCGGGACAATAAAAAAGAATAAAAGATGTGTCTTTATATTCTCTTCATTATAGCTTCTATTGGAAACCTTCTACCAATATCCCGCTATGACCGATATGAGTATTCTAGTTGCACAGCAAATCATGTACTTTTTAAAAGCAATTATTTCTAGTGGATTGGAGAACTTCAATTTAAAAAAGAATTTGTTCAATTTTATTCGTTTTTATTTATTAAATTTAGTATTAATAATTTATAAACTTCTATATGATACAATATTATTTTAATATCGCGCTTTTCACTATAGCTACCTGACTTTCTATTTTTACTCTATTTATACTTCATTTATTTTAGGTCTGGCATACTCCAGGACTTACTATTACTGTATTGTTGTTTCCGTTTCATTTTTATTGTTCGTGGTATTTCTCTATACAGTTTTGTTATCGTAGTTTTATTTTGTTTTGTTATTGTAATTCTTTTTGTCCGATTACTATAACGTAATAGAAGAAGGAAATAGATTACCAAAAATGTCTCAATATCAATATGCTTCATTCCCATTGAATTTTACAATAAACTTATCTTACTAAATTAAAAATTATTGTACTATAATTTTAATTTTTAGAACGAAATCACAAAATGAAAAGTTAGAAAAGATCATATGTGACATCTACCGCCATGAAAAAACTTGTAGATGAGTAACTTTCAATAATTTCAATGTATTTTTTCTTTTAAAACTGACTTATTAATTTAATATGAGTTTAACTTGAGTGTTATCAAGCATTAGATTCTGTTATAAGTCAAATGGTATATTTTTCTTAGCTTTATAGTCCTATATATAACAAATTTTACAACATTCAACATTGACGACCTGTAACACACATTAGAACACCGGTGTCCCTTACAAGAAATCTTGTTCTGCGGATATTTACAAATCAACCTTTATAGAAAAACACTATTATCATGTCATAATTTTCATTCTTTCAAAATTAATAGAGAACCTTATATTAATAATGTACTTACAATTTAATATTATCGAACTAAAAATCAAAATTATCAAAATGAAATTATAAATTAATCGTTGTGTTTTTTATTGCCAGTGGGTGAAGTCATAGACGGAACAAACTTTTGCCAATTAATATTCCTTTTGTACTGCCATTAATTACAAACTTTTTTAATTTGAAAGATATGCTGTGTTAAACATTGGGGCCACCGGTGTCCTTTTTTCCGTCCGTTTTTCGTTTTTATTTTGTTTTTTCTTTTTCCAGAATAAATACATCAATGTTTTAGTCTTAATAAGAATAAGAAAAATTCTACCGGGATCAAATAACACAATCCCCGTGGGCAGTTAACATCACCTCCACGTGAATTGGCCGTGCCCTCAAATCGCTTATACAAAATATCCACTATAGCACGAGTTGTGTGACACGTGGCGCCGTCCTATTAAAACCACATATCGTTGGTATCCAAATCATCTAATTCAGGTCTAAATAAGCTTGTTTGTAATCATCGACTTATAAAGTACTCGCCTTTGACAATGATCGTCTGGTCAACGTCGTTATCAATAGAATATGATGTCGACAGCACAAAACGCACTCCAAACAGTGCGCTTTTCAAGATGAATTGAACTCTCTGGGAAGATAAAAATGATTTTTTTTAAACCTTACTGGTAACCGAGGGTCTACTTCAAGTTATGCTACCGTAAGGAAAATATATAAAATCTTTGCTATTTCGGCTACAAGTGATCTCTTTAGTACAGAAAGAAGAAGAAGGAAAAATATAATCGTATATCGTAAATATATTATTGTTACGTTTTTATCTTTTAAAAACGTTTGAAATTTGGGCTCATAGATTGAAAATAAAAATATAAATAAATTTGTGTTCAGTTTTAATTAATTTCTTTATTTTTCGCACAATTTTGTGCGCCACTGTGCACAACTGGTTCTAACAACAAGAATTACTTTATTTGTTATCCTTCTGTTCATGCCTTTTGCGATAAGCAATAACAATTACTACACAATTGTTCTGTAGATCTTTGTAACGAAGATCTTCAAACCACGATTGCTTACTTCACACGCAACGCGACTTCACACAAGACTGACTGAACTTCTCCGACTTTTCATGCTTTGCCTTGCCTTTTATATAGCGACGTAAACAGTCTGAAGGGCTAGCTATTCAAGCGCAAGAACCGTAAAATCGCAACGTACGTAGTCTTAAGAACGTTTGTGTAGAAACGTTAATAACGGGACATATGTCAAAGAAGAATGTAAACCAAAAAGGATACAGAACACAAAACAACACACACACGATCACAATACAATGCAAGGAAATTAGCATACAGCTATTTTCACGAAGTCAGCTGTTCAGAACAGTGAGGAGAGTTGTTAAGATAAAGCAAAATTCAAAAAGAACTAATTGAGCATTAATTGCTTTTTAAATCTTATGTTATTATTATATCTATTTTTATTCTTATAATATTATGGTCTACAGTAGTACAGTCGAATATTGTTCTATTCAAGTGTTTTTTGCGTTTTTTTTTTTATTAAATTGCAAATAGTATATATAAATAAAATAAACACTCGTATAATTCTTTATGAGCATTAGAATGATAAGAATATGTATTTAAAAATTTTGAAGATTAAAAAGGTTTATGTATAAAGAGAAAAGTACAAAAAATGTCATGTGCGTTACATTGCCACGCAAAATATACATTACTTATTTATTTTGTTTCAAAGTTTTTTTCATACACATAGTCATAATAATAACAGTAATAATTAAAGAAAATCATTTTTTATGTACAAATTTAAAAGATTAATATATACAATTAATACCACTTCTTCACTCAAAATACACATATTACACATATTACATACTACTTTTTTTTTTTTTTTTTTTTTTTAAAATTTTTTTGTGAGCACAATAAAACAAACATAACACATTAGGCGATGATTTTATAAATTTTCATGTTCAAGTGACATACTCATGAGAATTCTGTTTCATACAGATCGAAGTAAAACGTTTCGGTAAGCGTTTACATTGCTCTCCACATGCTAAAAATATAACGTTTGTTACGGTACATTACGTTACGTGTAGGTAATAGAAACCGAAATATATATTTTTTTAAATTTTTTCAATTGAAATTGTGATAACTTTATCACAATAATACATACAAATATTTTTTTTTTTTTGATATTTCGAATTAATAATTTGATTTTTTTACAATATAAAATAATTTTATTTTATTTGAAATCAAAGTATATTTAAATTTCTCGGTTGTTCCTTACCCGGTTAAATTTTGTTTTCGAAGTTTTAGACAATCCTCTATTTATGACTTTTGGTTAGTTTACCGCTAATATTTCTTTAAATTTTAAAATTGAAAGTGATATTTGCATAAACTTCTGCTTAAATTTTTTTCCGATACCCGCTATTCTTTGGAGTTTTCTTTAAATTTCATTAAAATTAATTTAAATTTTTATTTTCGAATCCTTTTTGGATTTTTTTCCGGTAAATAAATAAAGAAACCCGAATTTTGGTAAAATGCCAACATTAAGATATTTAAATAAGAATGTCAATCGCTTAGCATATTTCAAGTGTTTTATTCGGGCTATTCCGCAGGGGGAACACTCCGTTCACACTCTAGGGCAAGCCTTTCGTGATAGCTACGATGACTTATTAGAGAATGCCGAGGATACCAAGATATCTAGACAGGATGTCAAGGCCAAGTATATATCGGGATATACCTTACATTTTAAATTAGTCTCGTTTATTGAGAATGTAATTGATAGCCTTAAAAGTAAGGCCTCGAAGCCGATTGCCAATACTGTCCCCATTCATAGATATTTTTTCGGCCATTTGCGGAACTAACCCCCATATTGGAAATATTCAAAAGATGTACTATCTTTTGCAGAAAACTGAAGGTGAGGCGAGGGACATAATACGAACGCGCCCCATGACGAATGATGGTTTTGGCATGGCTTGGCAGAACCTTGTAGATCGATATAGAATAAGCGCGTTTTAGTGAATTTTCAACAGTTCTGTTAGGAACTGCCCAAGTAAATATAGAATTAGATCATGTCATGTTTTCTGCTAGAGCTCTGATAGACCGAGCATCTCAAGCTACTTTCATTTGCAACGGAAGCTAGATCTTCCAGCCTATTCGGCACTATTGTGGGCCTTAATGGCGCAGTGGTAGCAAACACTAGAAAAGTTTGTATTATTTCGCTGGGATCTCCTATTAATCCATCGTTTAAATTGACCACGGAAGCATATGTTGTTGAAAAGCTCAGTGGTCAACTACCCACATACTCGTAACGAAGTGTATTAATTTTGATGCACCGAATAGCCGGTACCAGATTTTTAATATACCCATATGGATTTGCTATTGGCTGGAGATGTGTACTCCCAGATAATACTCCCTGGAGTTCGAAAAGACCCCAAAAACCCTTTTGATCGCCCAACAAACCGTTTTCGGTTGGATTGTGACTGGTAAAATGCGTCAGTCGGATTCGTTGCCCTTTAAGTCCAAATCTCCTACGGACTTAAGTCTTGGTCCATCTCGTAAACGTGCGATTACTCAAAATTCGAGATCCGATGGCTCCAGAGTCCCGAGATTAAAACCTAATACCAGAATACTGGGGAATACATCTCTTTGACCACTCGCTGATCATGACTCTATTTTATAACCTCTAGCTACCCATCAAGGAAATTTTATTATTATCGATCATTTCACTCGGCTTGGTAATTAACCCCATAACGATCGAAAATTTAATCGAATGGAACGGATTTATTTTTTCCCTGATTCGAAGTGCGAGTGACCGAAATTCGAATTGCCAATGGCGTTCTAATATGGCCAATTAGAAGCTCGTGCTGCTCTCTAATCAAGAGTAAAACTAATGCGTTTTCGTTTTTCTCTGTTGTGTGTTTGTCATTTAATTCCAGAAATAATCTACCCCGTAGGCTAATTGTCGAACGCCTAAGAGATAAACACCTTGGAAAAAGCTGACAACAAGGAACCCACTCATACCGAACGCAAAAGTAAACTGTAACCCACAACCAGGCTCCCATGTTCAGTACCAGCTAAAAATTATATTTCTTACATTATACCTGAATTACTTTACTTTTATGCACAAATAATATTGTTATATTAACCTATATATACACCCTGAATTGTTAATTTTGTTTTCTGGCCAGGTGACTTCTCGGTCCTCTTGTTGCAATGTTGCAAGGGGGCAGGATGTTCACACTGGCCACCCTACTTTTAAGTTTAGATATAAGTTTAGTTTAAGTATATAAACCACCCCTGTGTTAATGTGAATTCATTGTCAATTGTTAAGATTATAAATGAAAAGAGATCACTACTCGATCCACACCCAAAGCAAAAGGTACGTTTTGTGTACATAGAATAAATAATGTTCGATTATTTAAACTAATTTCTTTTGTAATTTTATTTCCTCGAATTCTCGCAACATATTTTACTTTATTCTCTCCCCGCTCACCCCCACAATATGTATGTATTTTAAGTGACGAAGTGGTACGAATTTTCCTTTTTGTACTTTCATATGTATTAATCGTATATATTAATCTTTTAAATTTGTACATAAAAATGATTTTTCTTTAATAATTGTTGTTATTATTATGACTGTAATGTGTATAAAACAAACTTTGACAAAAATAAATAGTATAGTACAATTCACAATCTTGGGCAAATGGTCTGGCACCATGGCATTTGCATATGTTGGGTATTTTTTTACCATACACTAAAAAAATCTACACAAATACCCTTGCCACGGTGTGACAAATATCCCACACTAAAAACCATAGTTTATATTTGCCATACTTAAGCAAATGAACAGCTGATCGTAAAAATAAAAACATTGAAAAATAAAGTTACTACAAAATGGAAACGTTCAACAAACAAAAACGAATTAAACGTGAAAAGCCCAATAAAAAATGGACAGAGGACGAAATCAAGACTCAAATCAAGAACAGATAATATTCTTTTAAGCTTCCCTTCGACATATTTTTATATATTTTATTATTTTAAACTGCACTTTTTTGAAATAAAGCAAAAGTATTTTATTTTTTTGATAATCAGCTGTGTGTTGAGTAGTTTGCAATGAGTGTTGCAAAGTTATACAAAAAAACCGCTCACAATTAACGGCAAATATATACAATGGTATAAATTTAGCATCTATCTAATTAATCTAATCTAATTTAGCATCTGATTTAGATTCTAAATCAGGGGTTACCAAACTTTTTTTGGTTGTGTATTAGTGAGTAAGTGAGTGAAAATAAATTGAGTGATTTTATTTATTTACTGCCAAAGACAAATGTTAGTAATTTACGCTATTTTGATTTTCATTTCAACAACATGCACAAAATCATACATCTTTAACTCGAAAATTAGGGATTGTTTTTTTAGATATTTGGTGGGAACTACTTTGGTTCATAAATTTCCTCACCTGCTAATAAAAAACCTTTCAAATTTTCCAAAAAAAAATGCTTTATGTCTACAAAAAAGCTGTTCCCTTTCCTTATCATCTAAATGTCTTAAAATGCCATTTAAAAAAAAAAAAACTTTTTTAATATATTTACAACTTAAAATATTTTCTGAGTGTAAACCTAAAAAAAATGTCATAGCATCCGCTGACATGTGCACTCGCCGCGGTCTGATCAGCGACTAAATGAGAGAGCATAAGCAATGTGTGTGAATTCACTCAGCACAATTGTGCTATGAAATGGTAATCCCTGATCTAAATGCCAAAGATTGTGAATGGCGCTTAGGTATTTTGAGTGGCAATGTAACGCAAATGACCTTTTTGGTATTATTTTATAAATATGTAAATCTTTTTAATATCTAAAATTTTTGAATATATTAAATATCTCATGATTCTAATGTTTATAATTATTTTTTTATTATTAGTATTCTAACTAGAGATATTGATTTGCAATTTAATAAAAAAAATATTTAAATAGAGCAATATTCGACTGTACTTATATCTAAATTCCATACATATTGACTCAGATTAAACCAAATATGTAATATTCCATAATATTACAAGAATAAAAATAAATATAATAATAACATAAAATTTAAAAAGTAAGTATAATTTCTTCTAAGGCTCAATTTGTGCTTTTTCTTAACAAAACTCATCTCTGTTCTGAACAGATGACTTCGTGCAAATGTCTGTATACCAATTTCTTTGCATTGTGTAGTGTGCGCGTGTGTGTTGCTCGTTGATATATGTCTCGTTTTTAACATTTCTATAATTACACAAACGTTTTTAAGGCTACGTACGTTACGATTTTACGTTTCTTACGCATGAGTAATCAGCCCTTTACATTTATATATGCTTTCTTGTTTGTTGTTTTTGTACCCTGTTTACGTTCGTCCCTGCAGTATGCTTGTTGTTTACTTGTTTGTCCCTCTTCCGTGAATAGTGATGTTGTTGCTATATCGTTGTTTATTTGTTAATCAAGTAAACAAGTCCGTTGTTTTGTTTGTGTAGCTTTTGTTTAACATTTTATTGTTAAACGATGTTACACCATTTCCATTTTCGAAACATTATGATATATGTATATGATACATACGATGTATGTACATAATATTATTATATATCGTAATTTATAAACTGTACTATTAAAAATTTTTTCTTCTAAATAAAACAAACAAAGGAAAACATTTTAGAAAGTAAATGAGATGAGTGTAGATGAGCTGCTGTCCTTCAAATATAGGATATTCCATTAATTGCTGAGATATATTAGCAAATAAAAATATTTTTAATGTGTTGCTTCAGTTCTTGCCACCTAAATTTGAAATAATTTTAATTTTTTATTTTCTTCGAACTAAAATTTTTTTTTTTCAATAATTCTTTTAAATATATTAATAAATGAATTTAATTTAAAATAGCTGTGTTAAAAAACTATCAAGTTTTTATTTACTATAGAAATATCAAAATATTGAGTCAGTTGTTTTAGTTTCTAGTATATACGCCTTCGGATATCTATAGGTTAGGAATTTTTTTATTTATTTTTTTTTTGTTCATTTAACCCTTCAATACACTACAATACCCCGCACTTTATGTATGTCAACCCCTTAATTCTTATTTCTAGATCTTAAATTATATCTTTCAGAACGTTCAACAGATTCTTTGTTTACGTCTGTTTGTACGTTATATTCAATAACATTAACGCTATTATTTTCAATCAAATTATCATCTTCGTTAACATTATTGTTGTTAATTTCCATTAAGTTATTATTTTCAACGTTTTCTCTAATATTTAATTTTTGAAAAGGACCTGTTACCACACATGAATTTTCAGTATCATCAAAATCCTTAAAACATAAAGTTATTTGATTTGCGTGTCCTTTCTAAACAGCGCTATTAGCAGTTTTAACAATGTAAATTTGTCGACCAACACGTTTTGTTTGGATCCATGAAACTCTCTCTGGCTTAGTGTAATCTTTTACCATAACTATTTCATTAATATCAAATGTACTTTTCTTCGATCTATTATAAATTCAGATAATGGAGCCTTACGTAAATTCTTCTTTAAAGCTAATTTAACTGTTTTTACAGAATTTTCGGCCTGTCCGTTTAAAACAGGGTGGTCGACCACAGAAGTGATGTGTTTGATACTATTAAGATCTGTGAATAATTTAAATTCTTTCGATACAAACGCAGTACCATCATCGGATACAATTATTTTTTACCAAGCAAACATCTCCCGCAGTACTGACATAACTGCACGAGTTGTTGTATTAGTGCCCATATCTACACACTCCGCCCACTTACTTGCGCTACCAACGATTATTTAGCACCAAAAATTTAAAAATGGCCCAAAAAAATCTATATGAATGCATGACCATACCTCATCTGACCTTTTCCATGGAATAAGATCTTGTTTCGGTGGTGTTGGACGAGAGAGTAAACATGAGTCACACTTTTTTACGACATCTTCTAAGTCCTTACTTTGATTTGGCCACCACCATCACTCTCTGCTCATGGCTTGTATTTTAATTATACCCATATGGGAAATATGAAAAAAATTTACTGTGGCCGCCTGAAGCCTAGCAGGAACTATTATTCGGTATCGCCAAAACGAACAGCCATCTTCTTCGCAAATTTCTACCCTTCTTCTAAAATAAGGCAATAAATCTGCATCCTCACATGTTTATGGCCAACCGTTAACTATAAATATTCTACCCTCTTGCAATAAAGCATCTTTTCCTGTCTCTCCTTTAATAGCCTCAAATTTAGAATACGACTCTGTCAATTATATTTTTCAAAATAGTTTAGATGTATATGAAGACGATTCAGGTTCTGTATTAATATTTGAAACATTTAGATTTCGTAAGAGATAATCCGCTACATTATCTTTTGAATTTCCACATCAAATTGGTAGCCCGTCGGTGTTAACGCAATGCGTTGTATACGGTTTGATGTCGTAGCCGGGATAATCTTCTTGGGAACAAATATATATTTTAATGGTTTATTATCTGTCACTAAAGTGAATTTTCTACCAAACAGATATTGATGAAATCTAGTCATACCAAATTGAATAGAAACTTCTTCTTCATCAATTTGAGCGTATTTACGTTCTGTCTCACTTACTGATCGAGAAGTAAACTCAGTTGGCTTTTCTATGACCTTCTCATCTACTTGGGATAAAATAGCCCTTACTCTAATAGGACTAGCATCCATCGTTAACTTAGTTTTCAAATTTTGATTAAAATGAATTAAACAAAGTTCTGATGCTATAGCTTTCTTTATTTTTTTCAAAGCATGAGAACAATCTTGAGACTAAACAAATTTGTCATTATCTTTTAACAATTTATATAATGGATCGCACACTGAAGTTCCTTTCCAAGTTCCGTTGGTTGCCTTAAGTCATTTATTTCCTTAACTTTTTAAGAATCCATATGTAATCACTTTGCATCTATAACATGTCCTAGGTATCTTATCTATTTACACAAAATTTCACATTTTAGTCTAGATAATTTAAAAGCAGCATTAGACAACACAGGAACACTACTACTCCCTTAATCTTCAACAAAATTGAATTCATGATTTTTGAAAAATGGGCGAAGCCAATCTTTAAATTAAACGAGTATACTGAAATAAGCCTTTTTAAGTTGGGATAGTAATGAACTTACGGAAAGCTTCATCCAATTCTATTGATAAGCTGTGCTTAAATCTAAATTTGTAAATTCTTAACCACCTTGAAGCCTTGCAAACATTTCCTCAATGCGGGGTAGAGGATATCTTTCTATATTTAATTATGGATTTAATGTTACCTTAAAATCTCTACCACCATTTTTCAAAATTGGCACTATGGGAGTACCCCACTCGCTATGATCTACGAGTTCCAAAACCTTAAGCGAAATTTTTCGATCCGTTTTTCTACCGTATTTTTCATCGCGATTGAGAGTGGTCTCGGTCGGAAAACTTTGGACATGAATCCTCTTTTGCACGCAATGTAGCTTTATAGTTCTTAAATAAACCTAGTGAACCATCAGAAAGAGTTTTATATATTTCCAAAATCGTATCAATGTCTGGGCAAGTCGAATTCTGTGCAGTATAGTTTAAATTAGTTAGTTTTATATCGAAAGAATTTAAAAAATTTCGACGGACCCCTAGACTTAATAACCAAAAAACGGAATAACCAAACGGAAATATTCTTAAAACGCACATTTATATTAAATGACCCGAGATGATGAATTGTGGCACCATTATAAGCCTTCAATAAAGATGTTTGCTCATACAATTTGTAATTGAAAATAAAGCTTTTATAAATCTTTTCGGAAACGAAATTATTTTCAGAACCTGTATCTAATTCCATAAAAAAAGGTTGATCACATATAAAAACTTTTACTTTAATTGGCTCATCTTTACAACTACTTATAGCAAATAAACTAACCTCACTATAGTCACAATAATTTATCTGTTGAACATTACACATTTCTCTTAGATGACACCGTTGCTTTGTGGTTCGTATACTCACAAACTTTACACTGCTGTTGTTGGTGCTCAGCTCTGTCCTTTTGCTGTTTACGTTGGCTGCTCTGCCAACTGCGCTCCCTTTCCTCGTTACTTTTTATTAAAGAAGTTCAAAGGTTCGTTTTTAACCTCACTTACGACCTGCTGCTCTTGAATATACGCTGCAACATTTGCGCTTTCAACTACACGTTGAAACGTCACCGTACTTGCTTCAAAAAATATTTTATACCGGCTTGGACCCTTTTTCAGCCCCATTACGAATTCATCACGGATCGTCGTTTCCAGATGTTCACCAAACTTGCACTTGGTAGCCAACGATCCCACTCGAACCGTCCAATCATTAACTGATTCGGTTTGTGTCTTGGTAGCACTATAAAATTTAAACCGTTCTGCAAATGCCGCTGATGGTGGTTTGAAATGATATTTCGTCGCGGCAATGCAGGCTTCCAAAGTTGTTTCGCTGGCATCAATTTGAGCTGGACTCAGCAAATTCTTCAGTAACGTATAGGCGTCCTGCGACAAAGACGTCAGCATTATGGCCTTTTTTTCTAATACCATCAGTTACGCCATTCGCAATGAAAAACTGGAACAATTGCTTTTCGAAAACAGCCCATTGATTTCTTTCTGGATCTAAGAACGCAACATTGATTTGGGCACTCCAAATTGGTGGTGAAGCCACATTTGCATTTTTCTGATCATTTAGCGCCATTCCTTATTTAAAAACTTGGATTTTTACACAATTTTATATATTTGTTTTCTCGTCGCCAAATTTGTCACGCCCTTATTCCACTCAAATTCGTAGGTATTAAAACACATGTAACTTTATTGCCTTCAGAATACAAAGTGGTATTTATTTCATTTCCTCTCTTATTCTATACATTCATTGTGGGATAATTACATTTATTTTTTTTTTCTTTTTTTAGTTCATTTAACCATTCAATACACTACAAAAATAAAATAAGGTGTTACTAGTAGTATATTGAGACCAGTGTTATTTTATATATTCTACGAACAGTCATATACATAGTTCTGACTTAACTAATGAAATCAATAGGTCATCGGTCAAAACTGAGGTTAGAAATCACGTGGATTGTAACAATTTGATCTACCGTTGACACGTTATAAAAAAGGGTGACACGGCTGTCTCTATTTACTTTTGGTTTTGATTGGACGTAAGTAGATTTCCTTAGATTAAAGATTTGATTACATATTGACCGCTGTTTCGATAACGTCTCCGTATGCATTGTTGGGAATTTTGAACGATCGAACTAATAGAAGAAAAGAAGAGTTTGTTCAACCAACCATAATAACTAATACAAATATTATAATTTTTAGTCAAATCTACCTGCAAGTTGGGACAATGGTAGCCTAGCAAATAAATGTCATCTTCTCATGTAATGTTTTGCAGTTGATCACACGTATTTGAGGGACGACCTATCTAACGAATTTAGCTTCCCTCATAACCAGCCGTCGACACCAATAGCCTCCGGGGGCTGAACATCTTCGGCTTTTTACACACACAGGGCACGAATATTGTTGATGTTCGTAATATCGCATTTAGTTGCTTATCAGCTTCTAAAGAAGAAGGTTCGTGTCGTTTTTTTTCAGATTTCAGTTATACACCCAAAGAAATATTACAGTAGGATTTACTATTTTCCAATGAGATTCACTAATGACAATTAGTGATCTC
Organism: Sarcophaga bullata; assembly: GCA_005959815.1. NCBI lineage: Eukaryota > Metazoa > Arthropoda > Insecta > Diptera > Sarcophagidae > Sarcophaga > Sarcophaga bullata. The sequence goes on from QOCX01000820.1 coordinate 58,311, forward strand.
CATTTTTGAAAGAATATTTGTCAAGTTAAATACGCAGTCTTTATACACAGTTCAATACAATGTTAAATTACTGTTGAGATAAAAGGCATTCCAGTCATAGTCTAGAGCAGGGATTACCATTTCATAGCACAATTGTGCTGAGTGAATTCACACACATTGCTTATGCTCTCTCATTTAGTCGCCGATCAGACCGCGGCGAGTGCACAAGTGAGCGGATGTTATGACATTTTCTTCAGGTTTACACTCAAAAAATATTTTAAGTATTAAATATTTAAAAAATGCTTTTATTAAAATCCAATGTTTTATATGTTCTTAAATGACATTTTAAGACATTTAAATGATAAGGAAAGGGAACAGCTTTTTTTAGACATAAATCATTTTTTTTTTGGAAAAATTAAAAAATTTTTTATTAGTAGGTGAGAAAATTTATGAACCAAAGTAGTTCCCACCAAATATCTAAAAAAACAATCCCTAATTTTCGAGTTAAAGATGTATAACTTTATGTATATTGATGAAAAGAAAATCAAATTAGCGTAAATCACTAACACTTTTCTTTGACAGTAAATAAATAAAATCACTCAATTGATTTTCACTCACTTACTCACTAATACACAACCAAAAAATTTTTGGTAACCCCTGGTCTACAGCTTCAATAATCCTATTGCTCAACAACGGACGTAGGCACAAAGCCAACATGATAAAAATTTGAGCGTGTTTGTAGAGGCATGTGAATAACCCAGAGGAAAATTGATAGTAATATTTTCAAGTGTACCAATATTTTCAAGTGTAACCTAATAATGTCTTTGCAGTAGAAGATATAGAAAAATGTACATCGCCAAATCCCTAAAGAGTGCGTATCTAACTTGACAAATATTCTTCCAAAAATTGAGATCATTTCTCATTGTTATTAGTACATCTCATTGGAAAGTAGTGAATCCTACTGCAATATTTTTTTGGTGTACCATTGCAACCTGAAAAAAGCGACACGAACCTTCTTCCTTAGAAGCTGACAAGCAACTGAATGCAATTATATGCTCTTTTTAAAAATCATTGCTTATGTTCGTGTCCTATGTGTGTAAAAAGTCGAAGATGTTCAGCCCACGGAGGCTATTGGTGCCGACGCCTGCTCAACAAGCATTCATTCGGTACTCAAATTAAGTTTTAATAAAAAACTAATGTTTATTTTCACTTTTTTTTCGTGCGAAGCTTTTTCACATTGAAGAACATGTTACATCGTCTGATGATGAGCGTATCGACACATGAACTCTCATTATATTTTCAAAAATTTTGTTAAACGTTTATTTATAGTGGATTCGAAGATTGTAATTAAAATAAAAGCAAATATTTATTTTTGATGATTAATCGTTTAGTTAATCCTTTATTTATTTAAATAACACACTTCAGTTGATAACACTGCACTATTAATTGAATTCAAGTTCTTTTTTAACAAAGATAAAACGTTTAGGTATTCAAAACCTCTTGTTTAACACTCACTTTTTAATACAGCTCACGATTAAAAACTCGTGTATTAATACAGACCGATCAATCATGACTGACTCTTCACATTTCCATTAAGAAATAAATACTAACAATTTTATCAACAACTGTAATAAGGATTGCAGTCATATCTTGGCCTGACATGGACTACATGTGGATCGATTACATAGTTTCTTACAACTTTTTTAATAAAACATTCGCTTTTAGAATTCTACCAAACGACTTCTATAGAACCCTTGAGGTTTTTACTGATAGCTTAAATATAAGTAGCAGCGTAGACTATTGTTAAGAGTTGTAGGCTGCCAGATCACTGTAGTGTTTTCCAATCAGAGATCGTGGCTTTTTTGAAGGGCACAGTGCTTCTTGTGTGGTGTGATTTTGATTCTGACTGTCCGAGTAAGTCAAGCTGCGATTAAGTCCCCACTCTTACACGAGCTCCGAAACAAACAGATTTCGTAGGAAATTGCTTTGTTAACCAGCTAATCAGGACCGGTTTAGAGCTCGCAAGCTCCGACATGTTACAGGCCATAGGTATTCTTGTTGCGTCAATTAATTTGAATATTATCTACTCTTTTTACAGCGAGACTCAATCACGTTGGTGCAATACTGTAAGACTCTGCTGGACACATATGGATACGAAGAGTACTGAATCACCTCTGTCCTTAAGTTACAAGGCCATATATCGCACAATAGCGGTCCTCAAGGGACACTGTCCTTTTGATAGGCATGACCCGACATTCCTGTGAAAACTGTGAGTCTGAGGAGGAGGAAGAGACTGTCTCTCACCTCATGCGCCAGTCCCATACTCTCGTTAGAAAAACTAGAGTTATCTAACCTCTCACTTTCTGACTTCCTTGATAGAGACTGTTGCAATAGCAGGATTTATTGTGAACTCGCGTTGGCTTCCTCTTGGGAATGTTGAATAATGATTATAGTATCACAATGCTGAGCTAAAAGTGACCTCTTTCTTGAAAGGCAATCAGCCACATTACTAAACCTAACTTTATTAAATGTATATCGTTCGAGTCATTCCTGAACAAACTTAAAATTTTCGGATTTATTTTCATTGTAAGAGAAAAAATTTTAAGTTATCTTTCATGTCAAACAAATCGTTCTAGCGTTATCTAGCTGCTATCCCTAAATAAAAGTGGCCTACATAAATAATTGGTCAATACAACCGTCCAGTCAGGAATACGACCTAGCTCCTCACGTCACTTATGCTGTGTGTGTTAATTTTATACATAAATGGCGGGACCTACAGCTTAAAGTCAACTCCGAACGACAGATTTTTGAAAAACTTTTCATATCAATTTTATTACCTCTCAGAGCTTTTGCCACAAATCTGCTGAGAGGAAGTCACCGAAGAAATAATTTTTCACATTTCATACAAATAAATTCATCAGACCCGATCATCTCACGACGGAACAGTAGTTCAAGTCTATATGCAGGTGACAACAAAATTTAGCGGGAAATAAGGACTATGATTTGAAACATGAAACGTAACGAATCGTACGCATGCCTGCTTTGTTTCTTTTTATTGTTGAGTTTAGTAAAAAACATTGTAATTTTTAATATATAAAGAGGTTATAACATGTAATTATTTTTCATTTACTTTTATATTTACATATTTCTTTATATTATTTCATACATACATATACTGAAATTCAAATTGTCCGATTGCTTATGAACCATTCTAAGTAAACTATACTTTTTTAAATACAATTTAATTTTTAATATGGTGTGTTGTGTTTCTGATATTGTTGTATTTAAGTATATTATATATATATATAAATGAAATATGTATTATATATTAAATATGTATTATATATATTAAATATATAAGATAAGATAGTATCAAATAAGAGGATGGAGAAGAGAAATACTTCTTATTGTTGTGTGTGTTATTTTATGTATGTGTGGTGTTATTTTTGTTTTTTTTTTTGTTTTTTATTTTTTTTTTTTTTTTTTATTATATTTTATGTTTATTTTTTTTATTATTTTATATTTTTTTTATTATATTTTATTTTATTATTTATTATATTATATTATATTATATTAATATAAAAACAAAGTCTTTTAGCACCACACTAAAATTCTATTTTATAATAATGATAATAATGATTTAGTGTCTCAAACGGTAAATCGATTTATAATTTAATTAAAAAAATTTGATGTACTAAAATAATAATCATAAAACGTTGGTGTTATGTTGTGTCATAACTTATTAACAAAGCGGCATCGACTGGTTCCATACAACTAGGGCAAGTTAGGCTACGCATTAGCCAGTCATCTATGCAGTCAACATGATAAATATGCATACATGGTAAGTATCGCACCGCCTCGTCTACGCAAAAGTCAATCATGCATATTACACATTCACGAGATTTTTTTGATGAGCCGTCGTATGTTCCAATTGGTAAATGTTGAATTAGACCAACACGTTTTGCAATTTTTAATTGCTCTTCTTCTGATAATTCGGGACGATTACCCGACGATGACGAAGAAGGAAAAAACACTGGTTGGATTAGTTCCTAAATTAGAAGAAACAAATGTATTAAAGTATTTTAATAATTTATAATTTCGATGTTTGATATTTCCTAAACTTCTACATAAAGAGTTCTTCAACCATTTTAAAATTATTCTCTATCTCCAACTAAGTTTTATTTAATTAATAAAAATATGGAATGTTTTGTTAGATACAAGTATATATATTAAATATTGTTAAATAATGATTATAGTATCACAATGCTGAGCTAAAAGTGATCTCTTTCTTGAATGGCGATCAGCCACATTACTAAACCTAACATTATTAAATGTACATATATCGTTCAAGTCATTCCTTAGCAAACTTAAAATGTTCGGATTCATTTTCATTGTAATTACAAACCAATTTTTTTAAATATTGTAATTTATCCAAACCACTTTGTTTTTAGGCATTTACGTTTAAAACACTTTTCAGTTCCTTTTTTAGTAATTAAAATAACAGCCTAGATGTTCGCCTTTGCATTTTTTTATTTCAATTTAGACCGTAACGTTTAGACCTTTTTTGGCACTGCTCCCTTTCACCAGCCGCCTTTTTACTAATTCCAACACAATACACTGTTTGAGTAAGAGAAAAAATTATAATGGTGTTTTTTTTCTACTAAAAATGTGTATTTGGTGCATATGTTTCGCACTCTAAGAGGGTAGTATGTTTTATTCTAAATAATTCGCACTTGCCAATGGTGGAGGGCATTGCATTTTATGCCTTGTATAAATCGAGAGTGTAGATAATACCCTGTAAAACAGATGTCTTTTGCTTATTTATAGGGCTACCAGATGAATTTTAAGAAAAGTCGCCTGGTATCGTTATTCAATTTTGAAGTTAATTTTTTAATTTTATTGTGAAGTAACTTAAGGAAACATTACACTATTAAAGCTACATGGTCAGTAGTATAAAAAAGTTGCATTCAGTGTTAGAACAGTGTGAAAATTTTTTTAGTTATAAAAAAGTGCTCAGAAATTGAAGTAGAATATTTAGTAACCTGACAACACCATTTCTATAAATACACATTTTATTAAAAACAAATCGAAAAATACAACAAAATTGGTAAACACAGGGCATTCCCTTTTTTAATATTTGTGCTATGTTCTTTACAAATAAAAATTACATTATAACAAGGTCGGTCAGCATTTTATAATGCACCTTGTAGCAGGGTGACATTTTCTTTGTAGAAAATAAAACACCATAAGTTATCTTTCATGTCAAAAAAATCGTTCTAGCGTTATCTAACTGGTATCCCTAAATAAGAGTGCCCCACATACATAATTCTTCTCACGTCACTTTTGCTGTGTTTGTCAATTTTATACATAAATGACGTGGCCTACAGTTTAAAATCGACTCCGAACAACAGATTTTTGAGAAACTTTTTATATCAATTTTATTTACTCTCAGAGCTTTTGCCACAAATCTGCTGAAAGGAAGTCGCTGATGAAATATTTTTTCATATTTCATTTAATTAAATTCGCCAGATCCGATCATCTCGCGACGGAACAATAGTTCATGTATATATGCATGTGACAACAAAATTTAGCGGGAAACAAGGATTATGATTTGAAACATGAAACGTATGTAACGATTGGTTTAAAGTTATAATATTTAGTTTTCTTATATTAATTTACGCTGTACGCATGCCTGCTTTGATTCTTTTTATTGTTGAGTTTTGTAAAAAAAACATTTAAATTTTTAATATATAAAAATGTTATAACATGTAATTATTTTTCACTTACTTTTGTATTTACATATTTCTTAATATTATTTCATACATACATATGTATATTGTACTTCAAATTGTCCGATTTCTGTAAGAACCACTTAACTTTTGAAGCCCTATGGAATTTTTAATATATTTTTAATATATATAAATGAAATAGTAGTATTATATTAAATATTACTGATATAATATAATAATGATATATATTAATATAATATTATATCAATATATATATTTAGTTATATATATATACTGCACCACACTAAAATCCTATATTATAATAAAGATTTAGTGTCTCAAACGATAAAACAATTTATAATTTAAATAAAAAAATTTGATGTACTAAAATAATTATCATAAAACGTTAGCGCTATGTTGTGTCATAAGTTATTAACAAAGCTGCATCGACTGGTTCCATACAACTAGGGTAAGTTAAGCTACGTATTAGCCAGTCATCCATGCAGTTAACATGATAGATATGCATACATGCTATGTATCGCACAGCCTCGTCTACGCAAAAGTCAATCATGCATCTTACACAAGATTTGTTTGATGAGCCGTCTTATGTTCCAATTGGTAAATGTTGAATTAGAGCAGGGATTACCATTTCATAGCACAATTGTGCTGAGTGAATTCACACACATTGCTTATGCTCTCTCATTTAGTCACCGATCAGACCGCGGCGAGTGCATATGTAGGCGGATGCTATGAAATTTTTTTCAGGTTTACACTCAAAAATATTTTAAGTTGTAAATATTTTAAAAATGCTTTGATTAATATCCAATGTTTTATATGTTCTTAAATGACATTTTAAGGCATTTAAATGATAAGGAGAGGCAACAGCTTTTTTGTAGACATAAAGCATTTTTTTTTTTTTGAAAAATTGAAAAGTTTTTATTGGTAGGTGAGGAAATTTATGAACCAAAGTAGTTCCCACCAAATATCTAAAAAAACATTCCCTAATTTTCGAGTTAAAGATGTATGAGTTTATGCATGTTGTTGAAATGAAAATCAAATTAGCGTAATTTACTAACGTTTTTCTTTGACAGTAAATAAATAAAATCACTCAATTGATTTTCACTCACTCACTCACTAATACACAACCATATTAGTAATACACAACCATATTAGTGAGTAAGTGAGTGAAAATCAATTGAGTGATTTTATTTATTTACTGTCAAAGACAACATGCATAAACTCATACATCTTTAACTCGAAAATTAGGGATTGTTTTTTTAGATATTTGGTGGGAACTACTTTGGTTCATAAATTTTCTCACCTACTAATAAAAAATTTTTTAATTTTTCCAAAAAAAAAAAAAGATTTATGTCTAAAAAAAAGCTGTTCCCTTTCCTTATCATTTAAATGTCTTAAAATGTCATTTAAGAACATATAAAACATTGGATTTTAATAAAAGCATTTTTTAAATATTTAATACTTAAAATATTTTTGAGTGTAAACCTGAAAAAAATGTCATAACATCCGCTCACTTGTGCACTCGCCGCGGTCTGATCGGCGACTAATTGAGAGAGCATAAGCAATGTGTGTGAATTCACTCAGCACAATTGTGCTATGAAATGGTAATCCCTGAATTAGACCAGGGATTACCATTTCATAGCACAATTGTGCTGAGTGAATTCACACACATTGCTTATGCTCTCTCCACATTTAGTCGCTGATCAGACCGCGGCGAGTGCACATGTGAGCGATGCTATGACATTTTTTTCAGGTTTACACTCAAAAAATATTTTAAGTTGTAAATATTTTAAGAATGCTTTTATTAAAATCAATGTCTAATATGTTCTTAAATGACATTTTAAGACATATTAAATGATACGGAAAGGGAATAGTTTTTTTGTAGACATGAAGCTTTTTTTTTTGGAAAAAATGAAAGTTGTTATTAGTTTGTGGGAAATTTATGAACCAAAGCAGTTCCCACCAAATATCTAAAAAACAATCCCTAATTTTCGAGTTAAAGATGTATAACTTTATGTATGTTGATGAAAAGAAAATCAAATTAGCGTAAATTACTAACACTTTTCTTTGACAGTAAATGAATAAAATCACTCAATTTATTTTCACTCACTTACTCACTAATACACAACCAAAAAATTTTTGGTAACCCCTGAATTAGACCAACACGCAATTGGGAAAATATTTGTTCAATTTATTAACACGCACTTTAATTAACATTTATGTATTTTCAAAATATTTAAAAACTTTATAATTGAGATTTATAAAAAAATTTATTTATGTAGTTTTTCGATCTTGACAAAACAATGAAAACTTTTATAATTCTGCATGAAAAGAGAGAAATATATAGATTATAAAATGAATAAAAGTTCACCATGATTAAGGTTATTTATTGTTTTTTACTTTTTTATTATTTATTTATGAATTCTTTTACGTTAAATTACAAAAAATAGCTTAAGTGAAGATTAGTGAAGATTATATATATACAGTTAATATAAAAACTCTGATTAAGGTTATTTATTGTTTTTTACTTTTTTAATATTTATTTATGAATTTTTTTACGTTAAATTACAAAAAATAGCTAAGGCGAAGATTAGTGAAGACTATATATATATACAGTTAGTATAAAAACGATTAAAAATTGAAGTTATAAACGATTTTAATGCTGGATTTATCCAAATTTGTAACAAATATGGATTTAACAAATCGGCAGTTTCAATAATTCTTAAAAAGTTTTATGCGTCAGGTGATGTGAAAATTCATTATTTAGAAGGAAGACCTTGAAAAATATCGTTGATATAAAGATTAAAAAGTACTGGTCCCAAAAAACTATCAAAAGGCACTCCATGTTCAACACCACTCATTGAGCTTGAATTGTATTTTATTTTCACATATTCCTGCCTGTTCGTCAAATAGCTTTTGAATAATTTCAAACCTGTATTTCTTGTGCTGTAGTACCTGTTTTTCAATCAATATTCTATGATCCAAAAACGCTTTCATAAAATCATAAATAATACCACCAACATTTGAAAAACCTCTGTCTGACCATCGCAGATATAATTGACTACAGCCTCATCAGTTCCAATAAAGCAGTAAACTGAGAATATAAATGCTACCTATGATAGATAAGACTGTACAGGTAGAAACTTGACTGCCTTAGAAATTGGTATAATTTTATATACTTTAAGGGCATCTGAGTAAATTGACTGAGTTAATATAGAGTTAAAGTGGTGGTGCCAAGTTCCTTACATTAGAAAATGTATTTAGACGTTGTATTGCCACTTCCTATGGATTTTTTAAGTTTAATTGTACAATTTCATTTAAAACTTGTTCACTAGTTATTGAATTATATTTAGTTTAAAAATAGTGGTTAAACAGTTCAGTCTTATCAACATCATTCGCAATTATTTCATAATTTTAATTTTTGTAATCAATTTTCGATTTGTACACTCTTTGCAAGACTTGGTTCAAAAACTGCTAGCGTTGTCGGGATCTTCTTTAATAGCGCTCTAATTTTTCTGATAATAACTTTCGTTTTAAACAAAAGTTGTTATAATAATGTCGTTTTTTCTTCTATACTTTAAAAGTTTCTTTTTATATTCAATCAAACATTGCACTATTTTACGTTTAAACGAAATTTTTCGATTTTTACTTTCTGTTTGATAACATAACTCAAGCAATCACTTATGGATTCGATGGATAATTAAGAATAAAAATATCACGACGTATTGTTTCATTATATTATTGTTGCAATAATGTTTTTGTTGTATAGTAAATCCATCGGATTTTCGTTATAAATTTAGCCTACATAAAATCAGGTTATGATCTGTCAAATTACACTCAATAGACTCAATCCTTATGGGAACTGATAAATTACTAAAAATATATTTTCTATTGCTGCTAGGTCCAGCAACGAGAGTATCATAATTACGAAAATCACAAGTTTGAAAAAACGTTGTTAAAGAATTACTCCAAAAACCAATATTTGTATCCCCAACAGAAATGCATGAATGTTGTGCCGACTAATCAAGAACATTGTCAATATAATTATAAAGGTGTGTAAAATGCGAGGTGTAGTGAAATCAGTTTAATTGGCTTTTCAGATACTAGCTACAACATATATAGATATATAGATGTCCAACCGTAACAATCAGATCAAAGCAAAGAATACAATTTTATCCTGGTATATTATATAATTGTATCCGGTCACCATTAGAACAAGTCTCCTGAATGTAAATAATATCTGGTAATTTTGGAATTCGCCGTTGTCTACTAGGTAGTGTGTTAGCTTATTAGACGTAAGGCCTCGGTTCAAAGCCCAGACAGACATCAAAACGAAAATATGAAAAAATATTTCTTCGGCTACTTCCTCTCAGCAGATTTCTGGCAAAAACACTGAGAGTAAAAAAAATTACAATGGAAAGTTTCTAAAAAAAATCTGATATTCAGAGTCGAAATTAGGTGTAAAATTAACACACACAGCAAAAGTGGTGTGAGAAGATAGGTCGTAATCCTGACCTAAACTAGACATAAAAGAAAAATGCGCTTCATCATTTACATTCATTTGGTACAAATTAACAGTTTCAGGACTAGATTTTCTATTAGTGGTAACTTCGATCAAGAGTTTGTCTACTTCCTCAGCGTTCTTTATTGCATTTGGTTTAGATTATTCACTTCTTTTATAGTAAACCTTGCCATTAAAAATGTAAACTAAAAACCAACTTTTTTAACTTTTACAATACATCATAAATAAAAAAACATCTTTTGTTTCCTCATTTTTTCTTAAAGCATCTCTTAAAGACATAATTTTACGTTTAAGCTGAAAGTTATTGAACTTTACATTAATTTCTTGTTTTGTTGTATATCTTTAGTATAATTTTTCTTTTCTAAAAAGTAGGCAGTACCTATTTCACTCGAATTTACATTACTACCAACACTATTCATTATGACAGCAAAGGATTCGACCACATTCAATGTGTCTATACAATCTATATCACTAATGATACAATAATTTTGAACTCTCTGATCATTTAAAATTTTTACAGATTGTTTTAATTCTGCTATTTCAATCCCAATATTTTTTCTTTTGTATAGCTTCTAACTTTTTTGTAGTCAGCTGTACGTTTTAACATGTCATTAAACTGCTTTGACTTCAACTACGTAGCTTTATTTGAAGCCTCCAACTTCAAATATAATCTTAATTTTCATTGCGCACTAAATTATCAAAGTGACGTTTATTCAACAAAGCACACATTGGAACATTTATCGCATTGTATGCCAGTTTCTTCTTTTTTTACTTGTAGTGAGCACATAAAATTTTCTTTATTTTAAACCGTAGAGATTTAGAGTCATACTTGATATTGTTCTTAAATTTTGCAGATTTCTCTTTCACACTATTTACACTTTATTATATATAGTCTTTTAAATTTTTTTGTTTCTCAAAAAATGTATTACGAGAGAATTTGAGAAAACTTGACTACGCTAAATGGAAAAGTTCCTTTGAGATGAGTTTATTGAGTTTAATCAACATATCTCTTCTACGTATAAGAAGTACGATTACAATTTATTTAAAAATAATTGGGACTTAGTTAACATTTGTGTCGACCGCTGCATACCCGGTATGTTTTGAATTTTAAAAACCTAAAAAATGGTAATTTTTCTAAAAATGTCTTATCTTTCTTAAATTTCATGATATCCCTAGAAGCTTTTTCTAACATATTTAATTAAAATTAACCTAATCCAATAATGGTTGTGATCATTTTCTCATATCTAACCTTTACGTAAACAGCTGTATACTTGGGTATATATGTATACGAAAACAAAAAAAAAATATAATAACATTGCATGTTTATTTCATTAGATTTAAGAGTTTTAAGTAAATAAAAATATTATGAGCACGGAATCTAGCAGTATGTGCCAATAAGATGGACCAAATTGTTCCGTCTTTGCTTACATAGTCTCTTCCACATTCATTGGGTGAGTTCTCATCAAAAACTTTTATGGCAATTTTATTTACTCTTAAAGTTTTATATAAACTATAACTTATAGGCTATGTTTTTTCTTTTGAAATAACTGTTGCCTCTGTTGCAAAGGCGAAACGGAATCTGACACATTGCCAATTTAATTTGAAAGGGGTAACAAATATTACCAAAAAGTATTTCTGTCCCTCTCAGATAGTTTGTCTTTTGTGTTCAGTTAATGGCGAAATGTGAGAGGGATAGCAAATATTACCAAAAAATATTTCAGTTTTGTTTATTTATGTCACAAAATACACAGAAGGGAAAATTATGAAAATTTTTTTCCTTTTAATAATTTAATTTAATAAAATATATCATTTTTGTGTGAAACTATTAATAAATAAAAAAAGAATTAATAGTAATTAATTAATAATTTTTAACTTTTTCATTTAAGAAATTAAAAAATATTGGCAACTTTCAGCGAGAAAATTTTTTATGAGCAATATGTCTTATTTTGTGCAGCCCTTGCGCTGATGACTTCTTCCTCTTCCCTGGCTTTTATAGAACTTGGTCAGTACAGGGACTGCGTGCTCAAGTGAGCTTTTGTTATTAGAGGCTAGCACTCCGACCTAACCTAACCAAACCTATGTCTTATTTTGATCTTGTAATATTTAGGTAATTAAGAGTCACCTTTTGCACAAGAAACTATATTCATTGTGCCCGAAAATTACCCGCATTTCACCTAGTAAATTTATAATAAGAAATTTTTAAAATTTTCATTGAAGAAATTAAAAAATATTCCAAATTCCCCCTTGTTTAACATAAAATAAATGATTATTTATATTTCCTACATTTCTAACTTTATCACCAATTTTCGCTCTACATATCTGTTGCTTCTAACACATTTGCTTTGCAAAACATTGTAACATTTGTTTTCTCCTTCTAAATTAACGGTTAAGGCTGCTGTTTTCCGCGTTTTTGAAACGTCGTAATTGTCAACTCAGTGGTTGTAATCATACGTATTTATAAATATTGATGGCGACACAAATATACAAGTAAACTTTGGTGCTGTAAGTAAATATTATTAACAACAAGGCGTGCGTCCAGTGAACAATTATTAAAACCGCCATATCTCCGGAACGCTTTGATCAATCTTCCTCAGATAAACGGCCACCGATAGACCGACGCGGGATATACAATTGATGGAAGAACCTTTCACCATCAACTGATATGCCAACACTTTAAGGGGGAAAATCACTTTTCCCTCAACCTAGGTCTGAGGACGTTTACTTGTAAATTGAAACAAGGGCAATTTACTATTATTGCTACAAAAATTAACCGCACCAACTTGTAACTGCAACACGGAACCATTAATCTATACACACAGTTAAGCAAAGACACAAAACATGTTCGAACAGTCGTAACAGTGCACGTCTTTAGATCGGAGTCGACTTTAAACTGTAGATCCCGCCACTTATGCATAAAAGTAACACACACAACATAAGCGGTGTGAGAAATTTGTGAAACACTTTCCTCTGATTGATGTTTTAACTATATTCTGAAAGTTCTAGATCGAATTTAGATCTGAAGCCAGTGTTGACGCCAACAATACATTGATATTGTCATCTTCCCGCCGTTACATAGCATATTTTGTAGTATATTTAGGATCATTATCCTGCTGCATTATCCTTTAGTCTAGTAGTGTATTGGCCTATTAGACAATTATTAATCTAATTTTATAGATACATTTATTAATGTTAATTTTATACATAAGTCTTATAATTAGACTTATAAAATTAACACACACAACATAAGTGCTGTGAGAAGCTAGGTCGTAATCCTAACTCACGTTTGACACATCGAGTGGCATATTTTTCTGCGACATAACATCGACGTAAATTGAAATTTCCTAAATACCTTGTGTACGACATTGACCTACATACAACAATAGTACTTTACCTTGTTAAGTGTGCAGAATGATGTTCTTATTTTTCTTTTGTTTTGTGAAAAATATAAAAAATTTGTTTGTTTTATAATAGAACAGAAATAAATGAATGAAATAAATATAAAAACTATACATTTTTATACAAACGACTAAAATTTATGAATTTGCTAAAATATATTGCCGTTCTAAGACTTTTGCTGTTCACTATATATATGGTCATTATATATATAAATAAATAAATATTTTTTAACATAAGTTACACAACAACAATAATGAAGTACATAAATAGTGTAGTATTTCCTAAAAGTACATGAATAGATAAATAAATCTTCAAACGGAACCAAAAGGAATTGATAGAGATATTTGGGAAATACAAATGATTTCATAAATGTGAGACGCACTATATTTATTTATTAAATCTGAAGTAACCATTGGGCCCAATAATATGCCAAATACTCGTACGACATTTGAAATGAATTTTTTTCCTGATTGTTGGATTGAATAAACAAATTATTGTCATTAGTTTACGACAACAGTTGACAATGTGTCATGTATAAGAGTTTCTGAATAATAATAATCGGCAATTTTATTGTTTACTGACAAAAGTAATGAGATTATTTTTAAAACAATTTAACGAATTGCGCCACTGGTTTCTTACCCTACGAACCTTCGTTTTTAATAATATAAACAGAGTTAGAGACTAAAGATTAAATGCACATCTGAAAAATCTACTATACGGTTTTTTTTGTTTGAGTAAAAAATTTATTAATTCTAAAATAATTCTACGAACCTTCGTTTTTAATAATATAAACAGAGTTAGAGACTAAAGATTAAATGCACATCTGAAAAATCTACTATACGGTTTTGTTTGTTTGAGTAAAAAATTTATTAATTCTAAAATAAAATATCTGGTGAGGTGATTGTGATGGCCACTTTGATGTGTGGTTTGAATCGTTGTTATATTAGAACACACAACTAAGCGGCATGTTCTAATCGTCATGAGAAATCATTACATGCATTTTATCCACATTTTTGGCAATTGGCTTTTCACAGTGTAGTAATTTCTTGGCATCAGAGTGGAGTTGAAAAAACCAAAGTTAAGATATCACTATTCCATTTTCAGTCTAAATTCGTTTTGGCCATTATTAACATGACATAATTATACTTTTCTGGTGTTAATTTACACTGAGAGAAGCAACATCATCAAATTTTTTGGTACAACATATTTTCTATCAAACGGCACATAGTATCAAACGACACGTATCACTTATACTGCCTGATATACCCATAACTATATGCTGAAAAGATAATGCATATTAATAACACTTTTACTTGCTATACTGTTTTCGAATAAGATTACTTAATGAAGGTTTTTAAACTTAAGAACTTTTTAACATAGTTGATTTATTTTTCTTTCTATCAGAATTTCACATTATGTTATGAAATTTAATATATAAATTTAAAACTGTTACCGAATAAATAGGTGCTGCATTTGGTTGATCTGGTGAAAAATCTTGAGCATTATTTCTCTCATTTCCACGCAGAAGAGAAATGTTGTCCGTATTGTTGATTTTTAAGCAATTTCCCATGTTCGATTGAGACTATTATTAACACTAAAAGTAAAATAATAAAAAATAAATTATTTTTTAAATGTTGAATCATGAAGTTATGTACATTGCTTCGTAATACAATGAAATTATAGAAAGTTTAACCACAAATATTAAACTATTCATTGTTTTGATGTAGGTAAAACGTTTCTGCATTAAAAACGGTTAATAACAAAATAATAAAAACACGCTATTAGTATTTTTTCTTATGCAATATTTTATATAATTGCTAAAATTTAGATTATTGAAAACTTAAAAATTTTAAATAATAATCGATTTTAGGGCTGGATATAAACAAAAACCATTTGTGATAAATATTGAATTAAGAAATTATACGTCTCTAATTTTATAAAAAAAAATTCGTGAGGCAGGTACTTCAAACACTTATGATTTAAAGAAAGATTTCGAAAAACTACGATAAGATTATTGAGTTATAATAGAGTTTATACGCAAAGTGCCACACCGAGAGGTTATCGGTAATATTGAAATTAAATAAGTTTCCGAACTGTTGATTGCAGATAAAATCATCTTGGTTGCCATCGTCCGCTCATATCTTTAAACAATTGCACTGCTAGTGTCAAAAGCGCACATAAAATAGTCAACATAAAAATGGAATGATGGATGAGCATTTGAGCTCAATTTCATATGACGTTATGTAACCATACGCAGATAAGATATTACTTTAAAAAAGAAGGCTCAGATGACTTACCCTATCTCCAGATCTCAATTCCGTAGAAAATCTATCTAACTATCTATCTATCTAACTTAAAAGATAAAATTGTACCAGAAATAAATGCTATTAGAAATGTATTGAGAAACATACCAAAGGAAATCGTTGATAATTTGACGCAGCGCATGACCGATGTAAAGTATTTATTT
Organism: Sarcophaga bullata; assembly: GCA_005959815.1. Taxonomy (NCBI): domain Eukaryota; kingdom Metazoa; phylum Arthropoda; class Insecta; order Diptera; family Sarcophagidae; genus Sarcophaga; species Sarcophaga bullata. The sequence continues at coordinate 74,422 of QOCX01000820.1, forward strand.
ACTTTCCTAATCGGTCATTTCAACCCTTTAGTTGGGATTACGATCTAGATTTTCACACTATGCGTGTTAATTTTATCTATAGTTTTTGCCAGAGTAAGTCGCCGAAAGAAATATTTTTTCATACTTCGTTGTGTTAGAGAAGTCTAAGCCATAGATTGAATCGCGGACTCTCGTCAAACACACTGCCTAAAAATACGAGATATCCCACAAAAGATCACATCCAATAAGCCAACACACTACTTTCTAAGGCGACTACAATATAATGCTCTTAATTTTTTTTTTAAAGTTTCCAAAACATATGATTTGCTATATCGCAAAAACATTTTAATACTAATAACAGGGGCTTTACTAGGTTACATAGATATATTTCTAAGGTATTAAGATTATAGATTTTCGAAAATCTAAAGTTTCCATTGTACTGTTAGCACTTTACAAATAATAACTTAACACACAATTTTGTACTTGTCTGTCATAACATTTTTAATTATATATTTATGTATATTTATATTTATATTTATATTTATATTTATATTTATATTTATATTTATATTTATATTTATATATAAAATAAATATAAATATTAAATATAATATTAGAATATAAATATAAAATATAAATAAAATATAAATATAAATATAAATATAAATATATATAAATATAAATATAAATATAAATATAAATATAAATATAATATAAATATAAATATAAATATAAATATAATATAAATATAAAGTATTAAATATAAATTATAAATATAAATATAAATATAAATATTACAAATAAAATATAAATATAAATATTAAATATAAATATTAAATAAA